>APFE030000751.1:0-67205 GCA_000404065.3 Pinus taeda
CTCATTTCCTTTCAGTTTTTGTTTTCATGTACTTGTTTAATTTTTTTTATATTAATACTAATCACCATTCTCCATTTATTTCCTTGATTAGGAAGACATATGTTATATCCTTAAGGAGTCTGAAGAGAGACACCCAAGATAAACTTTGTCAAGAAACAAAGGTATGCCTTAAACTACAATATATTGATTTCTTTATATAAAAGGTTCATTTATTTTACAATCTATTACTAAGAATGTTGTTTCTAGCTATATTGAATCATATTAATTCTCTTTATGGGTGATCCATCGCTTGATAAATCTACCCCACCCCTATTATTAACTAATTTTATAGAACCCTAAGCAGGTTCTCTGGAAAACCCTAACCTAAGGGTCGACTGACAATGTGTGAAACCCTAGTCTGCTTAGGGTTATTGTGAAATTCTATTTGAATTTGTTTTTTAGGATGTCATGTCTAGGATTTTAGTATGATCATGAAATCTTAGCTTGTTAAGGTTAAATGATGTTTGGTTGAGATCTTGAACCTTTAAAATTTTGGAATAGTGGGGTCTGCTTTACTGTGTTATTAAACACTAGATCTTTAGGGTTTGGTTGCACTTATAAGTAAAACCTTTGTTATTTATTTGAAAGCAAGATTATAGGAATGAAACCCTAGGTGTATATATATATATATATATATATATAATAATTATATATAATATATAAAATAACTAATATATATAGATATATATATATAATTACACACACATTTGGTTGAAAATCTAGCTTGTTCTAGGCTTGTATATGTATTAATTATGTGCTTATGCATGATACTGAATTCCTAGATGTGCGTTGACCTAGTTATTGATGGTCATAAGTCTTAGGATTTAATATAAGTCATTGTATGATATCTAGGATGATGATATCTAGAAATCTAGGGTTTTGCAACTAAACCCTAGTAGTAGTTAAATTCTCTACTATGCGTGACATAATAATCTATCTATTTATATAATGATTTTTTAGATTTTGAAAATGAAATTCGAGGGCTTTTGAGTTAAGACTTAGTAGAAGTAAAAATATATGATGTGTGATGACAATATGATAATTTGAGATTTGTGTAAGATTGTTAAAATCTGAGTTTTCGTTTGGATTGATGTTTGATTGAAAATATATGGATTGCGGCTAACCCTAGTTGAGTATTCTCATGTTAATGACTAAGTTGTGGTTGGTTTTGATTGATTATTTTGTATAAAATCTTGGATTTGTATGAATACCTATTGGAAAATCTAACATATGAACTTTGAAAGTTGTTATATGATCTATATTTGTTTGAATTGTTTCTAGGGTTTTCTATATGTTGTAGTAATGTGTGTCATACCTTTGGAAGAAACACTGAAACCCTCGATGTAATGAAAGTGTTATGATGTAGTCTAGGGTTTATGAAAAAGTCCCTAGTAAGATATTGAAGACTATATGTCTCATGTTTGTAATTAAGACTTGAGATCTAATATGTATAAATTCTAAATTCTTCCGTTGTTATAAGTTTTTGATATGGCTAACTTCATGCTTCTATAATTTTGATTGTACTTGCTATCTACATTGTCCAGATACATCATCTTCAAGTTGGTGAACATGATCGTAAGTAAAATGTATGTGATAAGAATAATATCTCAATGACTCTGATGAGAAGGATGGAAGCCATGAACGATTCTCTGATGTCATAAAGAAGAAGTAGAAGTCCCTAATTTAAGAGGGATTATGGATGAAATATCCCTAGGCTAAGAGGGATATTGAATGGAAGGAATATACAAATTATAAGAGGATGACTGAGAGTATTCCTTGCATAGGAATAATTAGATCCTCCCTATTTAAGAGGGAGTGACAAATATGATTCTCTACTTCATGTGCCATGCACTAGACCAGGACTAACAACCATAAGTTTTAGTGAATGCCATTAGTAGGATAAGGAAATTGGAGAATCCACTTTGAGGTGTTGCTAAAGAATGTGTTGTTGTATATGAAGTAGGAAGGAAGGTTTATGATTCAAGAATATTTTTCCAAATATTATGTTGATGTTCCTACTATGAAAAGTTGGGAAGCAACATCAAGTTTTCTGGAAGACCCCGGAGGTTTGTATTTGATTATGTACATGTGAAAGTGTATTAATGATTGGGGTTGTGTTTATACAGGTAAATATCTCAAAGGTTTTGATAGCATGCGGGCTAAGGATCAGTTTGGTCAGGAGATATTCGTTGTCCTTGATCTGTTGGATCAAGGGGTGATGAGGCTTTGTGAGTGAAATTTCTTAGTATGACAAATGGCCAACACTTTGTGTTGATGTATGGCTCCTGAAGTTGGAAGGTTGGTTTTGTTCATTGAGATCTAACATGCACCTAGGTTTCTATGATGATTGTTAGCAAGTAAGCTTGATGGTAATTAGAGGGGTTGAAAGCTTAAGCCAATATTGGTCCCACTGAGATACATTGACCTAGTCAGGAATCTAGTCTGTGGCATTGCGGTGCCTAAATTTTTGAGAGACCAATGGATAAATTTCCCTAGTGAGGAATATAGTCTGTGGCATTGTGGTGCCTAAATGGTTGAGAAAATAATGTATAGATTACCCCAATCAGGAATCTAGTCCATGGAATTTTGGTGCCTAAATATGTTCATGGTTCATATAGTTGAGATCTTCATTGTACTTGTATATGATGAATACCTTTCTACGTAAGAGGAAGTGTTGGAAAATGTGACTATGTTTTGTCTTCATTTAATGTATTTGAGTCATCTTGTAATACAATTGTCAGAAGAATAAAGAAATTAATTATTATTATTATTATTGTGACTTATTAAAGCATGGGTTTCATGCTTGGGTCACCATATTTTAGGTCAAGGTCCCCATTAAGTACTTATAGGATTTATTCTGAGTCAATATATTCATTGTAATTTAAAGAGACCCTTCTTGGGATTTTGAATCATGTAAAAGGGTTAAGTATTGAGTCAAATGTAATTTATGTGTCCTCAACATCAAGTTGGCCTACAAGAGATCAGGTCAGACTAAGGACACTAATTCAACCTCACATGGAGCCTATAAATACAAGCAAGTAAAATTCATTTGGAACACACTATCTCACATGAAGTCTGATATCTCTTCAAGTTGGAGGAAGTGTGAAGTACAAATCTAGGAAGGCAAAATAAGTGTGAGTTTGGTGGAGTCTATGGTGAAGTAAAATTCTAAGTGTGGACACAAACAATTCCTCTAGCTTGATAGCAGGTATAGCCCTAAACAAGACACTCTATGGAAGATTTCCTTAGGTTATAACCAATTAGGAGGGCCTACCACTTAGTACACTTATCCCATTTGTTGATGACCTTGCTTGCTCGATCCATCTAACTCTTGTTTCCTTCTTCAAACAACTAAAACAAGCAAAAAACAACAAACAACAATCATTATAATAGACAAATTGTAATTCAACCTACTTAACAAGTCAAGAATCATGATCTATAAACATGTGAGATGAAAAATTATGTAGGAAGTCAATCGATAGTTGCATATATATTAAATCAAGAAGAGCTTACAACCGTTGTCTTGACGTTGTTGTTCTCCTCCAACAAAACTAGGCTCCCACACTTTCGTTAGCATTCCATGGTGGCCTCAACAATGATGTTCTTAAGGCTCTTCCATTAAGTCATCAAACTAGAGAAAATTCATACTTCTCCCTCACACAAAACTAGAGATCTACAACTATGAAAAACTTGTTGATTATTCCAAACTTAATTAGAGCTAGCACACCAACATTAGCACCTAACACAAGCCTGTGCTTGGGAAAAAGGAAGGTTTATATAGAATGAATGGATGGAATATGGTTCCTATTCTCATGTGAGAAGGTCTTATCTCTTGAGATAGTTCCATCCTAATAGTGGAAAGGAGACCAAACTGACATCGTCAACTCCATCCAGCGCAACCATTTATCAGACTTCCGTTACAGAGCTTCTAGAGATGGAAGCTTTAGCTCATTATTTAGAAAAAATTCCAAAAGAGGATTGACGTGACTAAAACAAGGCTCAATCAATCCGGTAGGAACTAGGGATAGTTTTAATCCCTTCATATCAACGCCAAGAGGAGATGGGTCATTAGCACCGGTCTTGTAAACTGGGAAAAACAAAAAAAAATTGGGAAATGATGCAAAAGGGAATTGTTATGCTCATGAAGAGGGACACAATAGGAGTTTATTCATGAAGGGAAAGCATGTATGGTTCACTTTATAGGTCCTTTAGGATCAAGGAACGAGGAGTACAGTGTGTAACTGATGCCCCCTAAAGTGTGAAGGCCTAAGTAGAGTGAGGGATGAAATTCTTTATGAACTAGTACAAGGAACTAGAGTCTGCCATCAGAAAATGTGAAAGTAAGTACATATCCATATACATAATTGAAAACTCTATCAAACAATAGATGGATCATGGTATGGACCTAGCCATCTAGGGAAAGATCATGCAAATGGATCCAGGTATGGGCGCAACCATCCAATAAAGAAGATCATAGCGAAACCAAAGTATGGTCGTAGCCATCCATCTGAAAGAGACATTTATATCAACATGATTATGTCACATTACCTTACAACATGGACTTTTGTAATCTGAGCCCAGGTTATTGTGCTCCAACACGACCCGATCAAAGTACAGATTATAACATGTGAGTATATGTGTTGATGTCAAACATGCTAGAAAATCGCTTGATTACCATCCGATGATGTAAATTATTAACAAGCGTGAGAGAAACCACTAATAATGACAATGGTCCTCGAGGTACTATCAACACAATTCATGGAATGTGAATAAAGGAAATGCAGTCAAACACCTATGAAATCACTCAATCGAAAGCCAATGATGTGAACTTGTCATCGAGTGTGAAGAACTTGCCATTAGGGCATGCAAGCTCTAAGGTACTAGAATGGATTCTCTTGGTCAACTTCCTAGATAATGAGCTAAATTTGATAGGAAGAATGCGTGTCAAAGGAGGGCCATAATGTATCCCACATCATCGACACGAGACAAAGGGATGGAAAACTATTTTGGATGATACAGGAAATCAGGGGTATGTGTAATTGTAGAAGGACAAATCTTGAACATATCGGCGACACGACTAGATGTTTGAAAACTTTTGGATCCATAGGATCGGTGGTCATGATAACATGATAGAGATCAAATGGAAAGAAAAAATAAACAGCCCAACCTAGGAAGGTCAATGATAAAAAGGAGAATATCCCAACTCGACACAAAAAGAAAGTGTCATGTTCAAGAGTGAGTTTTCGACACAAGTAATTAGATTTCCAAATTTTACCCCACCATTCTTGGCAAGAACCCCAATATTGTTTTTGAATGGCAAGATTGAAGGGTATAAAATATTTTTTCATTGTAAGTTCATCCTTCAGATGAATCCAACTTAGTAAGTTTAACGAGCCCTAGGAAATAGAAGCTCATGTTCATCATGGTGATGAATCCGATGTCATTTAATATTTTAACAAGTTCGACAAAGGTGCAACTCAGTATCCTTTCCATGTTTAGAGAGTTTAAAAAGTACACGGAAAAGAAAACTCCACATGGTCCCTTTTCATATATTTGTGTCTCTCGAGCCCAAAAAGGTATAAAATAATGCTTGAGAGAATCGCTTGACCACTTCAGTCAAGGAATACATTTTTCGTAATTTGTTCATCCCAAACCGAAAAAAAGGGTAAAAGTATACTAGGCGCACAACGTTTTGCATCCGTTAATGAGTTCAAAACAACAAGAGGTCGGTAACCTTTTTGTGTTTAAAGGGTCGGAAAAGAGCTTGAAAGCGAACCCCCCATTTTATTCTCTTTTACAAGTGAAAAGGGAAAACTACTCGATAAGATTTTCATTTGAGTTTTACTAGTCGAGAAAAGAGTTGAAACGTGACTTGGCACCATCGTCGAGCATTCATCAGCTGTTGCTGCACAAAAAAGGTAAAGTGCATTATCCAATTCTTGAGGCAAAAGAGGTAAAAAATACTTAAAAACCTTAATATTTCATGAAAAACTGAGGAAAAGGAGAGAAAAGTAAATATTTTTTACCATTTACCATTTTACATTGTTGTGAAAAACGTTTCACCCAATTTTGCCCTCTTTTTTCTGTAGAAGATTGCGGGAGATCGGGAAGGTCATTCCCCTAGTCGCTAGTTGCAGATAAGAGCCAAGTCCCTAAGCTGCATTTCCATACTATTTATTCTGTTTTTATCCATTTTTTTTATTTTGAGGGAGGTTTCGGCAAAAACATTTCACCCTTGGTCGATGGGATTTCTGGGCACAAAATCATGCCGACCGAGGGTTACCAAAATGCAGAACCGCATCATTGGCAGAATTGTTTTTACAATAGGCGTGTTGGCACTGTGAACAAAGAAAAATCCATTTTCCCCTAAAATCCACCATTTGAATCCAAATTTTACTTGCCAAAAATGATTATTGACTTGAATACATGGTTTTTGCTTGAAAAAATCATGGAATATGGTAGACTGGTAAAAACACGAGCACAAAGATGTGGACACTCAAGCATTGAATGATCCAAACTGCTTGGCTGCCTTGAGGAACTGTGGGATCCTCAAGTTCTTTCTCACACCAAGGATGTAGGCTCAACCTAAACTACTTCCATACGTGATTAGTCTCTGGACATAAATCGAGAAATATTCATCATTAGTGACCAAGAGCTAAAGTAGATTCAGGGTTCAATCCCTAGTAGAGTCACCAATTTGTGGTGAAGTAAAATTCTCAGTGTGGACACAAATAATTCCTCTAGCCCGATAGTGGGTCTAGCCACATACAAGACATTATATGGAAGATTTCCTTAGGTTATAACGAATTAAGAGGGCCTACCTCTTAGTACGCTTATCCTGTTTGGTGATGACCTTGCTTTATCGCTCCAGTTATCTCTCGTTTCCTTCTTCAAACACCTGAAACAAGTAAACAATAGAAAAAAACAACCATGATAATAGACAAATTGTAATTCAACCTACTTAACAAGTCAAGAAGCATTAAGCCATAAACATGTGAGGTGACACATTATGTAGGTAATCAATCGATAGTTGCATATATATTAAATCAAGAAGAGACTACAATTGTTGTCTTGACGTTGCTTTTCTCCTCCAACAAAATGAGGTTCGCACACACTTCCGTTAGCATTCCATGGTGGCCTCGATAATGATATTCTTAAGGCTCCTCCCTTTATTCTTCAAACTAAACCAAATTCAAACTTCTCCCTCACACACCACTAGAGATCTACAACTATGAATTACTTGTTGATTACTCCAAGCTTAATTAGCACTCGCACACCAATATTAACACCTAACACTAGCTTCTGCTTGGGAAAAAGGAAGTTTTATATAGCATGAATGGATGGGATATGGTTCCTCTTCTCATGGGATAAGGTGTTATCTCTTAAGGTAGTACCATCCTATTAGGTGGAAGGAGCCCAAAATGACTCCATCCAGCCCAGCCATTTACTAGACTTCAGTTATGAAGTTTCTAGAGGTGGAAGCTTCGACTCCTTATTTAGAAAACTTCCCAAAAGAGGATCAGCATGACTCGAACAAGGCTCAGCCACTCCGGTCGGTGCTAGCGACAGTTTAAACCCTACAATTAGCAGGAGGAGGATACGAGTCATTAGCATCGGTCTTGTAAAGTGGGAAAAAAAAGATTTATGGGAAACGATGCAAAAGGGAATTGTTCTGGTCATGAAGAGGAACACAATGGGAGTTTCTTCATGAAGGGAAAGCATGTAGGGTTCACTGTAGACGTCCTTCAGGATCAAGGAATGGGGAGTACAGGGACAGTGACAAAATGTTGTGTAACATAGTCTAAGGAGAAGAAGAAAAACACAAATTTTGTGCCTCTCTCCCTCTGTTTCATGTCCTAGATTGGGAGATTGAAGTATTCCAAGTTTTTTTGATACCAAAAGTTGTCGAACGTCAGAAGTTGCATGATGGTGGAAGTTTCTACATAGTCGAAGTTGCTGGAAGAGAGGTTGAAGATGTGGGAGGCTGACTTGGTGTGGAGGGAAGGTCTAGTCTTTGTCTACAGTGAAGAGTCTCAAAAAATACTATTGAAAGGAAGATAATTTTGATTGGGTTTTCCCCTCGAGGGGGCTTTTTCCTAGGCATAGTGCCTACATCTCGTGTCCATTGTTTTATGTGTTATCGCTTTGGTAATTTCTTGATGAACTAAAAGAAAGAAGATACAAAGAATTGTAATAACAAATCAAGAACATCACAAGTAATTATCAAGTATAAGAAGATATTTTTTGCCTTTTTGATTTTATAACAAATCTTTCTACAATCATGATTGGGTTATATGAGTTTGAAACCTTCTTCTCTATTTTTGAACATTAACACTTATGTCAATAGAGAGTCTATCATACCTCATTCAACATGTATCACTCAACTTTTGTCTATCTGTCTGCATTCTTACCACATTGAGAAAATGATATGTAATAATAAATGTCAGTGGACTTTTTCATATGTAGATTTTAGGTAGCATTTTTGTAGTCTTTGGTTCCTTAGATGTAGGTAAGGAGGGGTTGCTTGTGCATACTGGTGCATGCATGACATCACTGTTGATGTAAGGGGGCTCCAATCGGTACCATTTAACATGGATATGGCTGCAGTATTTCAAAAATGATAGAGATAGATGTGATCTCATAACATGTGGTTCTGCTACAAGAGTTGCAGCTACATTTCCTGCCCCTTTGGGTTGTGTTATCTTTGCCCTTAAAGAAGTATCATCATGGTAATGATAAATGTTGTTTACCTTGTTTAAATAATTATGGAGGGGCTTAATGGAGTGTTAAAAGTGAGAATATGTTCACTTTCTTCATCAAGGTTCAAGTCATAGGCAAGATGCTTAAAGAGGAAATTGTTTCAAGATAGAAGTGTTTGGATTTTTCAATGTTTAGGGTGTGGATCATTTCGTTGCTTTGAGTCTGTTACTACCTTTCGCATGATTTAAAAAACATATATCTTCTCATGATTCTAATGGCCTATTCCATCTTCTTAACAAAATATTGGTAGGTTCCATTAGGTTACTAAATTGTGTTGGTAAATGATCTGACAATTTTTTGTTCTTCAGGTGGCATAGTGCTCTTCTTTGGAGAACATTTTTCACTATAGCAGTGGTTGTTGTGGTTTTAAAGGAAGTCAAAGACTTCTATGAAACGAGAAAAAGTGGACTCTTTGGAAATGATGGTATGATAATGTTTGATATTAGCTCAATAAAATTTCCTATAGAACTACTGATCTTCTGCTAGTGATAACCCTTGGAATTATTGAGGTATTAATTGGAAGTATTTTTAATTACCTTTTGGACGAGATCCTAAGACTTTATAATCTTATTAATGGTTATCTAGTTGATCCCTTTAATGTTTTAGTTGGTATCAATATATTATAGTGATGCACTAAATGTAATTAGAAATAATTTCCAATCAAAACATTCCTCCTAATCATGCATTCAAAACTAATAAATACAATCATCAATGTCATTAGAGCTAATACATACAATCAAATGTCATTAGAACTAATACATACAATCAAATTTAATTGGATGAAATCAATTAATTAATATTTTATTGTTATTAAATTTTTTACATAATTAAAGATTGAATGATTAAACATTGAATAATTAATAAAATTTTAAAGAAAATTTATTAAAAAAAATATGATAGATTTGTTACTCCATTTCACCCATACCAAATCAAATAATAAAACCAAATAATAAAACAAACTTGTATATACAAGGAAAAAAATATAATACACAAATTTCATCCATACAAAAAAACACATTGACAAGCCACCTAATGGCTCTTGTTCATATTGATTCATAGATGGAAAAAGAGTTTTCCTATTATTATTGAAATTTCTAGTCTTCATGGTAAATTTACAACTACTTCAAAGATATTAACATTGTATCATGCATACTTTAAAATAGAAGTACATGGGAATACGAACCTTATTAAATACACTTTATTGATATTGGAAAAAAAACATATCATTGTTAACATTATTTTTATTATATTATATAAATTTTCTCCTATACCAAAGAATGTGTTAGAATGAAGTGTTAGTGATTGCAGGTTGGTTCTTTCTTCGGGTGGGAACGATGAGAAACATAATAAAATCAATCTCATTCTTATTTATCGATTTCTGCTTGTTGGCTGGATGGGAGATGCAAGGGTTTATAATTTTCATCTATTTCATGAAGTTAAAATACTTATATCAAATTAAACAATTTCACTTTTTAAATTATTAGTGTTAGTTAAATAAAAATATATATTTAATAATTTTTGAAAAAATATTTTTACTTTTAAGTAAATTTTATATTTATATAAGGTTTAGTTTAAGTAATAGATAAAGAGATTTTGGTCTCATAATATAAAGTTTTAGTAATATTGTGATTTTTTATCACTTAAAATACACTATTAAATGTATGTAATGTAATCACCTACTTCATATAATTTTACTTTGTTAATTTTTTAATTTTATTTTTTACATATAAGTCAAATGTTTAGCCCCAAACTTGTATATTAAATTTTACATATTAACTTTACATAACTATTGAATATCAAATACGCCATTCATGTAATATCAGAGAATTTGTGTTGTGTTGACGAAAAAACTTTCCAGTAGAAGTTTTAATGATGGCATTAATGCTAGGTACTCTCACCCCTTTGCCGTCAGCTGCTAGCGCTGTCTGCTCTTAACATTTGGCTTGGAAATTTATTTTACACTGGCTCTGTCACGTGATGGGGTATGGCCAGCGTACACTCTGACTTCGCACCCCTCGGGATTCTCCCCTCATCAATGTTGTGGATGCATCTACGCCCATCCGAGGGTTGTGCTTAGTTCGTTGTACTCCACCCTTGTTTATCCGACAGCGTGGAGACTCTCTATCCATTTGCACAGGGTTTTGTTTCAGCTCTGCCTCTTCTCCTTCGTGTCGAATGGTCCACAACTCCTTCGCGTCGAATGAACCAAAAGGTCTATGGACATCGCCGAGCTCAGGACTGTAATCGACCTAGTTCTTGCAGCAGTAGTGTTCTGGTAAGGGTTTATTAATGCAAAGTTCTTAAATTCTTCGAATTTTCCTATCTCTCAGGTTATCGTTAGATCTTATATCCAAATCTCTAACAGTTTCTTTGTTTTTCCTTTGTCCTATGGTTGAGGGGACATGTTTCTAGCCTCCAGAAGTCACCGAAGGTCCTGAACGATGCTTCCCAAGTTCTACCCCTTCAGTGCTAGATATCAGGTAAGCTTCCTAGAATTTTTATCCTGAGGGTTTCGATTTCTAGATCTGTTGAGAGTTGCAAATTTTGGGTCGTTGAAAATAAGGAGTTCTTCCAATTTTTTCAGAACCCTCCAACACAAGTGTTTATGATTTCTACTTCTTTTATTGTATCAGATTGGTGGCGAATTCTATAACGCCAATCAGGGTTCTCTCTGCGGCACTTTCTAGGGTTAATGGAATTTGTTTCCCAGTTATTTCTCAGAACCGTGGCCTTGGTTACCTTGGTGCACCGTCCAACTTGACGTGCCCTTGGGCTTGTTCTTAAATTTTGCTAATACAATGTATATTTCATCCATTATAAATAGGAAATGCTATGGATATAATTTATGGGTTGATCCCACTGTAGCTTACTCTAGTTTCTCTTTTTCGCTGAGTTCATTGTTGTATTTTCCAGCTTCTAATAGAGTCCTCGGGACCAGGTTGTATGATAAATTTTTAAATGCATGCTGAGATATACTAGAACCCTAAGGCTTATCTTTATGCTAAATAATGATCCGGTCTCCTTCAGGACTCTTTAAGTTTTAATTTTCTAAAGTTTACTGTATATTCAAATGCACAGTTTGATTCCATGAAATGTTGTCATGTATATTCTGCGTGTTCTATAAGGTTTCTGGGTACACAGTCTTTAGCACGGTTAACAATGATTTTGGTTTAATAGCCTTGTTGAATATGGTGTTACACTAAAATTTGTCACCATGACTATCTGCAGTTAGTATGGCTCCATCAACAATCATATTATCGTCCTTGGCAAGCCTTATACCTCTGCTCTCCATGTCAAACTTCAAGAAAGAGAGAAAGTCATTAAAAAACATGTTTATCTCTGGGTACACAGGTTCTCTCTACCTTGCCTGCGTGTACGCATCCCAAGCTCATTGTACCTGCGTACTTGTACGCTCTGTAAGTCAAGGAATGGGTGCGTACTCCTGTAAAGGTCAAAAGGCGCGAGTTTCATCTTAAAAAAGTTACTTGTGGTCATTTCTAGAGCATTCTAGAAGATGTTTGACGTGTATTGAGCGCCTCCAGATGGCTCATGCATCCCTATGAAAGAGGAACTTATCCCATCAAGAGAGGAGCTACCCCATCCAAAAGAGGGGCTTATCCCATTGATGTTGGACCTGATTAACTTCCTCTAGAACATTATAAATACAGGCATTGGGCCAGAGGAGGGGAAGGTTGAAAGCTGAACATTCCAAAGGGTAGATGCTGCTGGAATTAGGACTTCCTTGTAGAAGCTTGTGAGGAGAGATTCCCATCCTTTCTTGTTTCATTTGGAAGTGGGTGAGCTTATCAAAGTAAAGGAAAACTCTTGCTGGACCCTGGGAGGAACTTGCACAACACCAAGGCTCAGGTTGTAATGGTTTCTTTTGTTTCCTATTAATACAAATAAGTCCATTCTTCTCAACAATTTGTTATTAATGAGTTGTTTCATATACTCCTTGGTCTATATGTTGAATGTGTTTTATTTTATGAGATATTCAGGTGCTATGTAATCGTTTGATTGTTAGTGAATGCAGGTTTCGAAGTGAAGGAGGAGCTCATGCGAATCGACGAGGCTGGACTACTACAACAGCGTTGGACTACAGGTAGGATCTAAAACACTTGATTTCTCGTGTGATAAATGCATGTTTAGAGAAGGATTGCTCTTAATTGTCTTGTTTGTCACTAGAAAGTCTTAGGCTTCTAGAGAGGTTGGTTTTGTCCGCAAGATTAACTCTTTCTGCATGACAATATATAAAAGGATAGATATATATATAAAGGGTGTTAAAGTTAAAATTGGTTTTTTTAGAAGAATTAGATTTTTTGAGGTTGTATTTTTTATATCCATTATTATTATGGCAAAGGTTAATGTATATTTGATATTAAGATTTATATGTAAGGATTGAAATGTTGTTAGGAGGATGTATTAAGTTTGGAGTGACATAAGATGTGTAAGCATCAATATAAGAAATATATACAATATAACATAGTAGTGTGAGCATCATGTTGGGATGAAGATATTTTTGACAAAATGTATTGTGTTTATTTGGGATCATTTTCATTAATAGTTCCTCTAGGGGATCTTATTAATATTTTTATATATGGAATGGTATGTTTATATTTTTATTACAAGACAAACTAGATAAAGTGATGAGTGACATTGATTTTCATCATCTATAATTCATTAATATATCACAAAAAAGGCCCTTTGCATGTCCACCCACTTCTCTAATGATTTTGCATAGAAATACATAAAATATTGACGATTGGTTGTCATAATATATCTAAAGGATCTAATATACATGTAAATATGCAAGCCGTTTTTAAATACCTAACTATATGGAAGAACCCATTTACCTACAAGCCTAAGATATTTATTGAAGAAAATGTTGATATGGAGGGCCAGGACTATGGACTACTTCCATTTGGTACAAGATATAATATATACACTAGTGAAAGATTGGGTGTTAATTTAATTTAGTCTATGTTGGGATAAATGCTTCACCATATCATAGGAGAAACTCCTAAGAAAATTAGGGTATAAGGGAGTGATCTCACACAAAGTCCAACGTTTGTTAATTTCATGGTCTCTCATTTGGATGCCATTTCTATTCCTCAATTGCATACTTATATTAATAAATGGAAACCACTAAACTAATGTGATCATGTATTTGGAATTTCCTTGCAAAAAAATAACTTCTTGTTTGCCCCTTTTCCGTAGTGAAAGTATATTTCTTTATCCCGAATTGACCAAAAAACAAATGTATAATTTCAATGAAAATATGATAATAACCAACCTCAGTTTAATTTTTTCTCTTTATATGGTGTCACTTGTGTAATTTGAATTGATGTATTAAATTTATTGAAGTGCCTTTACTAATCCTAATGGGTAAAACTAGTGGACTATAATTCCAATATAAATAAATATCATTCCACTTTGGAGCTTTTTATATTTAGAAGTCATTAATAAATGTTAGTATTTGATATGTTTCTCGAAGAAAGGAACCTATTGGACTAAATGGAAAAGCAAAATGCATCGAGGAATAAAACAATTTCCATGCACACCATATAAATAATCTACTTCAATAATATTTGTCCTCATGCAATTGATAAAATGTTCCCTTATTAACTTAATTGATATTGTGATTGTTAAGTTATTTGATAAATTGGAATATATCAACCACTAATTATACATGTTTTTTATTTGAATGTTTTTAATAATAAAGTATCAAAGGTTTAGTTAAGAGCTAGTAGCAATAAGGATTAGTTCAATTTGTAAATGCTCTTGCAAAGGAGTTCATAGAGATCTTGATACAAATCTTATTAATTCCCTTATGGTTACTAGTTCATATTTTAGTTTCCAGTTACTATTGTGCTCCATTTGAAGACCAAGAAAGTGGGTGAATCTATGGGGATTGAAAATGTACCACCAGCCTCCCTTAGCAATTTTAATACATTGGTGAGTAAGGGAAAACATTTTGTAAGCAATCCACTTCTAGACAGACTATAAGCAGACTCTTGCCATGGCCTCTCATCATGGCACCTTCCGCATATTTTAAAAAACTACCTCTCAGTACTTATCCGAGATTTCAATAAACCAACTATCATAGTTAAAAAAATGTCAAATTATGAGAAAAAGGTGTCAAAGGTGTCAAGTTGAGAGGAAAAGGTGTCAAGCTAAGAGGAGAAGAGTAGAAAAGTGGTCATAAAAATGTGTTTCAGATGTCAAATGGAGTGGAGAAGAGGGCATAAAAATGTGTACCAGATGTCAAATGAGAGGAAAAGTGTAGACAAAAATTAGAAGTGAATTGATTCAAAAAAAGTCCTATCAATTCCACTACAACACACTTGCGTTGTTGTCTTGGTGCTTTTCAAAAACACGAGAACTCTCGTGTTGCAATTCAAAAGTTTAATGCACCTATCCGTTGATTCTCTACATGATGCCAACAAAGATGTGTCATGAGGACAATAGGCCAAATCTCTCACAACAGCCTTGTGATTCTCCATCTGGAATAGGTACTTATTTGAATTAGCATGTGTCGTGTCCCAAACGCACGGTGCATGATCATGCCCACCACCTGCTAGAAGTTTTTCGCATTTTGACCACTTCAACGGTTTAAACGAGACTCGAAGAACCCTATACAAGATGAACCACGTATTGAATTTTGATGCGAGGGAGTGACGAAAATGGAGCAAGGAGATTCGTTGCTCTTAACAGTGTTTGCCCATTGGACTCCATAGAGAAAATGTCTTTCAGCATAAAAATACCAAATTTTAAAACACAAAGATATAAGAGATTTGAGAAAATATGGGGTCAAATAATTGATACCATATGTACCTTTTTTCTTCAGTGTTTGTACGAATATGTACCTCAAAAGTATTTAATAAAAGTAGTGTGGTTTGATTTGGTTTGTTTAAAATCTTTATTTAATAAAATGAATCAACATCATGAGATTATATGGATTAAAATTCAATGTTAAAATTTAGGATTCCAAGAAAACCTTGCTAAATTTAAGTTAAAATCAACTGAAATAAATGTTTAAAAATATTTTATTCTTTCCATGGTCGCTAAATTGATTAGTTGCACCCACCTAATTGCGTACCCATGGATGATCATGTTAATTTTCATTGTTCAGGTTCGTTATATTAGTGTGAGTTGGTGGCCACAATTTATCCTAATTCAACATGGAACTTATTATACTACACATCATATTGGCATCTTGAACATCCAATAATGAGAAACAAGGATAGTATAAAAGTATTGCAAATCCATGACTCCATGGATTATTCAAAGTCCATAACATAATATTAGTAGTAATTGCACTGAGAGGTGCAAAGGAATGTTGATAGGAAGAATCAAGAATGTGGAAGGCAATAATGAAGCTAAATATATGGACAATGAAATGCTATCGAAATTTGAGTTTCTATATATCTTCTAAAGAATGTAGTAGGAGGTTAAATTTAAGAAGAATTTTACACTAACATAAATCTCTTAGAACAATAAATTTTTTTATCGGAATATTTATCTTGGGTTTATTCTCTCATTATGAATTCATGAAATGGCCTTTTCATATTCAAAAATTGTTTAGTTTTATGTAATGAACCAGTTACCTATAAAATCATCAGTGGTACTCATAATGTTCCCATTAAGTCGGATGTTTCATTTTTGCTGAATTTACAATAAGTTTATGTTTATTATCACTAATTAGCTTGAGGATTTGTGTATTGAACTTAAGCATGCTACTACACTTTTGTTTATTTTATGTCCTTTGTTTAATAGATGTCGTGGTTGACGCAAACTAGGCAATAAAATTGGATCCTTCTATGGCAAAGGCATACTTTCCTAAGGGGTAAACAATTTGTTCTAAGTTCAGATTGTGACATTTGTCTCTTTCTAGGTTTGGTGGTGTGAAAATGCAAACAATGATCCACTAGACACACATGTTTATAGATGAAACAAGTGTTGCATGCAGCCGGTAGTCCCTACCTATATAACCAAAAAATTAGCAAGTTGTCGATGCCAACGCTGTTGCAAGTGTGTGACAATTGTTGTCGTTGGCAAGCACTAATTGGAACGAATTGTCCAAAACGAAATTACTCACCGATGCCAATTCCCCATTTCATTTATTCTGTTACCAAACAGGGGCTTCTCCAGATTTCCAAGAGGCATGCAGATATGGAAGAATCGAAGATATGGAACATTTCATGCATCTCCAGATTTTGACAAACTTATAATTACATTTACATTTGTAATAGAAATTAGAAAATTTTACATTTGTAATTACTTTGACAAACTTATAATTACATTTACATTTGTAATAGAAATTAGAAAATTTTACATTTGTAATTACTTTGACAAACTTATAATTACATTTACATTTGTAATAGAAATTAGAATATTTTACATTTGTAATTACTTTGACAAACTTATAATTACATTTACATTTGTAATAGAAATTAGAATATTTTACATTTGTAATTACTTTGACAAACTTATAATTACATTTACATTTGTAATAGAAATTAGAATATTTTACATTTGTAATTACTTTGACAAACTTATAATTACATTTACATTTGTAATAGAAATTAGAAAAACTTATGTTAACATTTAGGTAATGTTATTTTATTTAATAATGAAATCTCATTCGTGAAGGAAGACCAATTAACAAACTCTACAGTTAAAACGCACAATTACACCTCTCCCCCCGAGATAAAAAGACTGAGTGGAAAGAAATTATTCGGTTTTTGATAGAAAGAAAGAGGGATTGGAAAACCTAAGTAATATGTTACCAAACAGCGCAGTCGTGAGGTGGTGAATACCAGTGGACAAAAAGGGGTTCGGTTTTATTAGAAAGAAATAGGGATTGGAAAACCTAAGTAATATGCTACCAAACAGAGTGGTCGTGAGTTGGTGAAAACCAGTGGACAGACTTCGTCAAAAGATTAGAAAGGACAGAATGGGCCTAGGATATTGAGGTTTTCCATTGGATAAAAACCGATTCTACTGTCTGGAGCAAAATCCAAGGGGGAAGAAGTGGATGTAATAGCCCTTCTCAAGGTTGGGAGGACGGTCTATGCCTCGTGGAATTTGAGAGAATGAGAAATTACAGATAAGTGTATATACACATATTTGCTTGATTAGGAAATAGGGTTTATAACCCGTGAATAAATGATTAGGAAATAGATTTTATAACCCGTGAATAAATGTGATTACTGTATTATTGTTTATAGAAAGTCTTATTGTAAGGACACAATAGCTAGATTGAAATATTACTCTGTAACCAGAACTATAACTAGCTCGGGAGTCTGTAGATGGAAAGTAGAATTTACATGAAATGGTTAAGCTGTGGTCTTATCTATTACTGTCATTTTGTGAAGATGTATTAACGTGTGTTATACCTTAATTCTCTAACTATAATAACAAGAGCAGACCCTAAATAAACAATCAAGTTAATAACAAGCTATGTTAAGACCTCGAATTAGCTGTCCAAGACAACCAAACTTAGGCTGGAGATTAAGGAAGCACTAAAATAAAACCGGCAATTTATTTCTACAACATAAGCTTGTAAAGAGAGGAGTTCTACTGAACCCAAAACACAACGGAGTACACACATATGAAACATAGCCTAAGGAAATTCGATAACAGTTCTGAGTAGTGCCAGATTCCAATAAACATCAACCATGGAATAAGAAATAACCATATATCGAATACGAGGGAAGGGAGTTGAGACCAGGGCAGACAAAAAATGATTCAGCCACCAGTCCAATCTCCCTCCTCACTGGTCCACAACAAGAAATGTAATTATATAGGTAATAAGAAATATAAATGCACCGAAGAAAAAAAATGTAAATGTACAGGGATAGGAAAAGTAAGTGAACAGAAAGCATAATTATAACATCAAGACCAAAACCATGCATTGTAAGCCTTACAGAACCAAAAATCTCTTGAGTCTATTAAACTGTTAAAATCCTCACGGAGCCTGATGGCCATTATCAATTAAAAACAAATTAAAATCCTAACTGGTGCATTCATCACTGTAGCCGCGAATTCGAGCGCTGAGAAAAAAACATTAGTGCAGAGAATACAAAATAACAATGTACATGCGTTAAACGTCGTAAGAGGCAAAGCCCTCCAAATTATCAGAGGAAAAGAACATCAAATGTATTTAAAAGAGGCTATTGCCCTTAAACAAATACAGTCTGTCGAGGCCTTTAAACTGTAGCACAAGCTAGGCTGTTGAGACAACATAAATAATAACTCTTATACGAGTTTGAACAAATACATAGATTACCCAGAATCCGAAATACATAAATAATAACTCTTATACGAGTTTGAACAAATACATAGATTACCCGGAACTCGAAACGCACCCCTGGGAATGCCAACGGAGATTGAAACCAAATGAACAGCAAGCCAATTATCAAGGCATGCCAGGGAAACCAGAATACCCATGAAATTAGCAAGAGTCGCCAACATAAGAGGCTGGTAAGGCCAAAACATTGAAAACAAATACACCAGAGATAAAGTTATTTGATGTTCAGAACCAGTGAAAATAGAAATGTTTTGTGGAGGCTGCTATGGCTAATTAATTGTGGCTACCTCTATCATGAAACACACAAAAAAGAAGTGCACTTGATGATCAGACTGGTTGATCCCAGATCAAAAGCGAAGAGATATCGAGTATCAAACCTGTTGATCCTATACCAAGAAGGAAGAGAGGAAGCAAAAAATTGGATATTTTGTTTTCTTTAGTAGTTGTGGGAAGCCTAACAGATGGCTACCATGCCATGAAGCTTGACAAATGGTTAAAATAGAGACTTACACGATACTGTTTTGATGGCCTCAAATTAAAACATAGGAAAAGATAATGATATTTAGAAGCTAGCTTCGAAATAAAACTTAGAATGATGTTTTAAATAAAATTTAGAATGATGTTTTAAAGTTATCAAATTATGATAACATTGTAAAGTTATCACCAATAATAACTAAAATTTAAGATAATGTTGTAAAGTTTTTAACCTTCTCACTATAATTAAAAACAAAGCTGCATAAAGACCCTCATTTGCTTCCCCAATTAAACCGCAGAGAAACATTGTTTAAAATTTACAATCCCCTGCATTGCTCAGCAGCCCGAAAACTTTGGACAAATGAATAATATAAAAAAAAAAAATATTGTAAAGTTAATACACTTCTCACAATAATTAAAAACAAAGCTGCAATACGACCCTCATTTGCTTGTCGAATTAAAAAGCAAGAAAACTTTGGTTAAATTTTGCAATCCCTCCTGCATTGTTCAGCAGCCCTAAAAACTTTGGGTAAATAAATGATATGAAAAAAAATCAATGCGATTAATATGCCAAAAAACTTTGTATATAAAAAAGTTACCACGATATTTCCGTATCGGGCCACGTGAAGGCCGCAATAAGAGGTAGAATATTTTTCAAAAAAAACTTTGGTTAAAATTTCAGTGAACGACATTGTCAGCATCAAACTTTGGTTAAAATACTTATAGGCGGAAAAAAGAATCGGTCAAAAGATGAATTAATGCAGGGTCAACGATCAATCGATCGCTATAGTCCTGCTAAAGGCAGGGACTAATAAGGGTTGATACAAATTTGTCAACAAATTTCATTCTAATTTAACTTATCCTTTTACCTTATATTATTGTGTTCTTTTCTTTGGAGGAATATCAAACAACTATGGTTGCATTTAAGGTAGGATATGTTCTTGATGCCAACAACCCAAACATTAAGACTTGGATGATAAATGTGATGCATGTCTAGTTGGTAAATTGGCTCTAGGATAATGAACTGATCTTTAAAAGAGAGAGTCTTTCTTAGTTGTAGAAGAGTAATAATCTTTGATTACTCTTTTTTCTTTAGCATTTAATCTCCAAAGAATTGTAACCATTGATTCATGTAAAACAAAATTTAAAATCTCTTTTTCTGGAAGGATATTCTAGTCGTTAATGTTGTTGAAAATAGGAACAAGAAATGTTAAAAATAGAATCCATAATATTCCAATTTTAATTTGTCCTTGAATTAAAATTGTGAATTCAATTCTAATTTAGTCTCACCAGCTGCTTGGAAATAATTAATTAATTCATTATGGATTAATTAGTTGGAGAAATTCGAGTTAGAAGTCTTTCTAAAGTCATGCAACAGTTATCCCTTAAATTAAGGAGATTATCCCTTAATTAAGGAGATAAGATTGAGTTATATTTGAGTTGTAATTAGTTAACTCAGTTTACTGAGTTAAGTCCAATTAAATTAGTTCCAAACTGTTTGAGGAACTAATAGAGAGTTAACAGTCAGTTGATACATGCATGCACTCAACTAGTGTACTCTAGATAACTGAAGATTCCCTCATTAGAAACTCATGCATGTCTATTCTGAGAAAGACCCAGTTGACATTAATGTCAAGGATAATATACTATCAGTTTCATGTGTTTTCCTATAAAGGAAACTCATGCATGCAGTCAAGGTAAGGATCCTTGAGGATTGTGCAGTTTTACAGGGTGTGAGATTAGTGTGAGTGATCAATGTTACACTTGGTAATAGGGGGATCACCCAGGAGAAACTGCACAAGGAAATAGGAGGCTTGGAGGGCAGAGGAAAAGGTTTGTGAGAAGCCTTGCTTGCCTATGAGAATCCATGAGGATTGTAGTGAGAGCTGGTTAGCTAGGGGAGCTAAGGCTCTGTGTAATTCTGATGTATTTCCACCTTGTATGATAATACAGATAGTGGGGTTTTTAGCTGAGGCTTTCCCCTAAGTATTTTTTGTGTTTCATGTGCATTATTCTTCTTCTTCTGGTTATATGTGTTCAACTCGATCTTGCTCAATCTTTAATCTTCCACAAGTTTGATAATAGAAGTAGATTATTGTATTTTTCTTTGGTATATTGCATTATCGGGTTAATCTACACTCAAATTTTCTACATGGTCTTAGAGCAAGATTTGTAGAGAATTTGCAGAATTTCTACATGGTATCAAAGCCAAGTTTATCATAGCCAAGTTTATGAGAGCTGTGAACAGTATACAGAGAAGAGAATTTGAAGTTTGAAGTTTGGGGTTGCAGGTGCAAATCAAATTCATATCATACTTCAATTGAGATGGGACATTATGCGACTAATTGCCCATCAAAGAAGTCCAGGAAGGGATCCTCGGATGGATTGGAAGGTGAGGAATTAACCTCTCAATGCAAAATGAACTTTACCCTCATCACATGCATGGTGTCATCGATGATGGGTTGTGGTTTGTTTCTTGACAGTGGAGCTTTAGTACCTTGGAGGAGAAAGACCTCAGGATTCGCATAGAGATGGGTGACAATGAAAGGTTTAGTGTTTCAAGAGGGGGCACAATTACCTTCGAGAGGGAGCATGGACCTCCTATCACCTTGATCGATATGAAGTATGTGCCTAGACTGAAGAAGAACTTGGTATTGGTCGCAATGTTGGAGGACAAAGGCTACGATGTTGTCTTCAGTAAGGGAAAGGTTTTACTTAGAAACATCACCACAAGACAAGTGAAACAGATCGGTTCATGAGTCAAGAACCTGTATGCTCTTGAGGTTCAAGATGCATCTAAAACCTTGAGGAGCAAGGAAAATGTTAGAGACTTGGTGGTTGAGAGGGAGAGTACATTACCTCTCAACATGTAGTCCTAGAAGAAGTCTTAGATAATTGTGGAGAAGCCACAATTAGAGCCAGCAGAGGCATCACATGCAGCCATACGTCTAGGTGTGAGGTGGGGTGATGTGAAGTATAGTCTCAAGAAGGCTGAAATTGGTCAGGGTCCATTCAGAGGTTTTATCTCATGGATCATACCTTGCTACGGGAGCTCGAAGTACATAGTAGTGGGAGGAATCAATGGGATTGATGCAGTCAGAGATCAAAGTGACAGAGGCTAGAGTAGTCAGATACTGAAGAGCACAGAGAAGGATTGAAAATAGTGCAGAAAGGTTGAGTTAGTAGAAGCGCAGAGTTTTCAGTTGATAAAGGCAGTAGCAGTCAGAGACTTTGATGACAGATGAATCATATTGATTCAGGTTGGATGTTTTTTTTGTTTCTGGAGTTGCTGGAGCAACAATACTAGAGAGAAGTGTTGCATGTAGAACATTCCAAAGGTTCAGGATCAGGATCGAGTTGAACTCCTTTCTTGTTGAGAGGGAGTGTTGAAAATAGCAACAAGAAATGATAAAAATAGAATCTAGAATATTCCAATTTTAATTTGTCCTTGAACTAAAATTGTGAATTAAATTCGAATTTAGTCTCACCAGCCTCTTTAAAATAATCAATTAATTCATTATGGATTAATTAGTTGGATAAATTCAAGTTAGAATTCTTTCTCAATGCATGCAACAGTTATCCCTTAAATTAAAGATATTATTCCTTAATTAAGGAGATAGGATTGAGTTATATTTGAGTTCTAATTAGTTAACTTAGCTTACTAAGTTAAGTCCAATTAAATTAGTTCCAAATTGTTTGAGGAACTAAGAGAGAGTTAATTGTCAGTTGATGCATGCATGCACTCAACTAGTGTACTCCAAATAACTAAAGATTCCCTCATCATAAAATCATGCATGTCTGTTCTGAGAAAGACCCAGTTGAGATTAAAGTCAAGGACAATATACTATCAGTTGCATGTGTTTTCCTATAAAGGAAACTCATGCATGCAGTCAAGGTAAGGTTCCTTGAGGATTCCATAGTTTTACAGGGTGTGAGATCAGTGTGAGTGATTAGTGTTACACTTGGTAACAGGAGGATCACCCAGGAGAAACTGCACAAGGAAATAGGAGGCTTGGAGGGTAGAGGAGAAGGTTTGTGAGAATCCTTGTTTGCCTGTGAGAATCCAGGAGGATTGTACTGAGAGCTAGTTAGCTATAGGAGCTAAGGCTTTGTGTAATTCTGATGTATTTCCACCTTGTATGATAATACAGATAGTGGGTTTTAGCTGAGGCTTTCCCCTAAGTATTTTTTGTGTTTCATGTGAATTGATTCTTCTTCTTCTGGTTATATGTGTTCAGCTCGATCTTGCTCAATCGTTAAGTTTCCACATGTTTGATAGTAGAAGTATTTTATTATATTTTTCTTTTCTATATTTCATTATAGGGTTAATCTACAATCAAATTTTCTACATGGTCTTAGAGCGAGATTTGTAGAGAATTTACAGAATTTCTACATGGTATCAGAGCTAGCTGATCTATAGAGAAATTTCTACAAATGTTCGCAGGAAATTTCAAAAAGGAAAAAAAATCATATGTAATGAATAAATTACCTCAAGTTTGGTGTCATTATGAACCTTCTTTGCACCCTTTATGGTTTGAGAAAATTGTTCTACCTGTGTGATTTTTGAAAAAACAATCTTGGAAAAAAACTGTCTAAAATCCTGCATTTTTGTCTAGGGCACCTAAAGAAAAGCATATAGGTCAACCGCACGTCTAAAAATGCAAATATTTTTCCTATTGCATAATTCTAGCTCTCGCAAGTAATTTTTTTGTGTTCTTCTTGTCCGAGAATTGTGAGTTTTTCTACATGTGAATACTTTTCGTAGTGCATAATTCTTGCTCTCAAAGGCAACTTTGTTTGCGTTCTTCTTGACGGATTATTGTGAGTGTTTCTTTGTTGAGTTTTTGTGCCTTTCTAGTTTTTTTTTTTTTATGAAGTTATTCACATATAATCTTAAAAAATATAGTCTTTGTCTCCAGTTTTCATGAATATATTCATGGGTCACTGTTTAATAATAAACTATTATAGATTCATTTTAACTTTAGATCTCTTAAGATGAAAAGTTAAAATCTCTTAAGACTTGATCTCGGTTAAAATAGAGCTATGCTAGTTATATTAAAAAAGCATTTTTAACTTTTTTTTACAAAAAAAAAATGTTTCTAGGATGGACACATGCCAAGTCTATGTGGGACCAAGTGGCGGTTTTGCTGAAAATAAGGGTTGATAGGATTCGGTCTTCCATCTTGGATTGCCTAGTGTACTGGAAATTGGAACAGAGGCCATTATGTACTCTGCCCTTATATGTTTTTTGGTGTTTCTCGTGTTCGAGAAATGCCTCTATTTTTTAGAATGTTTTCCATAATTACCAACCTACCAGAGCTAAAATTGCCACACATTTCTTAGAAATTGGTGTGTGGTTCTCCTCATCTCCACGACGCTTTGTTCTATTCAGGGATTTGGGTGATCATTTCCCTTTGGGCTTCTTCGATGGGGCCTTCGCTGATGGTTCATGTGGATGTAGTGCTATTATCCATCTCTGCCCTAGTATGGAATATCATTTCCTCTGGAATGGTGGCAAAGGAACTAGCAATAAGGCTGAGATAGTGGTGTTGTGGGGAATTCTCCAGAATGTTGTGGATTTCCATTGGTTCCTTTAGGGTTGCTGGAGACTCTAGCATGGTCATAGATTGGTTGCAAGGGAGGAACTCCCTAGAGGTTCCTTCTCTTTACCATTGGATGGTTAATATTAAGGCTCTTCATTCCTCCTTCTCTGATATATCCTTCATGCATGTGTACAAAGAGCAACACTTGGTCGTTGATGTTCTATCTAAGAGAGGGATCACTCTCTATCCTCGTTTTATGTTTTTTGAGCTTCAAATTGATGGAATTATACAGGAAGTTGGCACCTTCTGTTTCTGATCCTCTGTTTTGTTTCTTTTGGGGATGCCTTTGTTTCTTAGTTTGGTCTATCTTTTTCTCCTTTCTCTTGGCCTTGTCTGTCTTTTTCTCATGCTGCCAATGTTGTTCCTACTGATCTCCTCTCTTCTTCTTTGGTATGGTGTTGGTTTGATCCAATAATTTTCCTACTTCTCTTTGGTTTTTTTTGTCTATAAAGCCATATGTAATTTCTTATTTGATTAATGAAGAATGAAAAAAAAATCGTCAAAAAAAAGAGAAAGTTATATTAAAAAAGTATGTAGAAAAAAACAATGACATACATGAGATTCAACAAACCCTCTCTCTTTCTTAGGAATCAAAATCTTAAAGACAAACAAATGTAAATTTTTTATTCTAGGAACAAATGGAATCCCTTATGATAGCATATTTAAGATCTCCCAAATGGAATCCCTTATTATAGTAGCCAACGAAATTGTTGCTCCTATATTAATTTATCACATAATGGACTCCCCAATGTAGGATATGAGCAATAAAATTCCATATATAATAATAATAATAATAATAATGATGGTCAACCTTTGCAACCATCTAAACTTAAAGTAAAAAATTCTAGTGTGTATATAATGCTTTAAATTTTAATATTATATGAAGTATATTGAAATATTTGATATCGTTGTGTTGGGGGATCTTAAATAAGAGGATCTTTATCCATTTGTACCTGTTAAACTCTTCCAATTTGTCAAATAGTTGTTATTTGAATTGGATGAGGCTTAATAATGGTGCATTTCAATCTGTGCACATAAAACATAGCTTTTGCCTTTGCATGATTCCTCTAAATGTATTGTTATTCTTATGGTTTGAACATGATCATTGTTTCCTATGCAGAAATGAACATTACCAAAAACCGAAAGAAGTAATTGTTACTGTGTTTTAAAATGGATTTTCTAAAGACATTGCTAATGTTGTGTTTGAGAAACAGATTGTATGTTTTCTCTACTAGAGGATGATTGGGTCTTTTTGTTTCTTATGTTGTCTATTTAGTGGCGTTAAGGATTCTACTCCAAAATAACTTCTTCAATACCATGGGACAACTTCCTGCTGTCAAAATGAACACCATTGAAATTTATCGAATAAAAAGAACAAAATTTGCTGTTTGGCTGTACCAGAATATTGGTTCATAGTCGTCTTCGTCAACATCGGAAGAAGAGCAATTCACTTGATAGGATTCATTTTTCTTCATGACAACCATGTCTGCGCTTGTTATTCCACAAAACTACTGGCATCGGCTATTAGGTGGGCTTCTTCATCTTCTATTGCTTCACATTCTTCTTTTAAAACATCAGTCCAAATGTTACTACATTCATTATGCTAGCGGAAATCTTCTCAACAAGGATTCATTGAACATGCATCGGTACATCGGTAGCCACAAGAAGAGAGGAGTCATAATCATAACTTTTGAACCCAAGGTTGTTGGCCTGGGGAATACTCTATTATGCTTAGGAGTAACAAATGTTGTCGATTTTCTTTGTACATTCTCGATCCTTGAGAAAATCCTCGGACGAGCTATCCTTGAGTACGAAGACGAGGAAATGTGAAGGCATTGAAGGAATGCACCCACACGTAGAATGGCACCCAATTGCACCAACTCAATTACGGGAAGGAAAATGAAAGGTGAATTTAATATATTTAGCAAACCAATTAATTATTATAAAATTTATTTTTTTCTCCACTCAATTTATTTCCATTTCCTAACAATGGTCTATTTTGTGTGCTTATGGATCTTATGGATCACTGCGCTCAGACATGATCCTCATACACTCAAATTAACAAATCCCTACAATAAGTTATAAATGGTGAATTTTCTGTCATCCAAGCAAAGCTACCATGAACAGAATCTAATTTTCATCTAGTTATTAGTCCCTGCCTCCAGCATAGCAGGGACTATAGCATTCGATCGAGTATTGTTCGGGTATTAAATCACTTTGACTGATTAACCGATTGTAGATTTTCAGAGCTTAACCAAAGTTTATTGCTAACAATTTTGCGTTATGAAAATTTTACTTATTGCAGGCTTCACGTGCCCCAATGTTGTTTTTAGGGAAGAGAAGCTATTTTATCCCAAGATTGTTTGAAGCTATTTTATCCCAAGATTGTTTACGGCTGCCACGTTCATTCCACCACCCTCTTACGCCCTCTTCCTCTCTTCATTGCATTGAAAACATGTTGCTCTTCCGCTCTTCATTCCATTGCATGTTAGCTTCCGCTCGGGTTTGTTCAGGCTATCGGGATGAAATTCATTGAAATGATCTCTGTTCCAGGCACGTTTATTGAAATGATTCATTGAAATGATCTCTGTTCCAGGCACGTTTATTGAAATGATCTTTGAGGTAACAACGACAACGCTTTGTATTCCCATGCTGAAGTTACAAAAAAAATAAAATTCTATTGTTGAATATGAAATACCTGAAATTGTTTACGCTTCTTCTTGTACGTAAATAAAATTACCTTCTTCTTGTACGTAAATAAAATTCTATTGTTGAATATGAAATACCTGAAATTGTTTACGCTTCTTCTTGTACGTAGGATTAGTGGCAGCATCAATCCAGCTTGATAGAAGGAGAATGCACCCATTTTCGCCGGCCTGGTAAAACAGACAACAAAATCACAGGGGGTTGCTAGCGTTGTTTAAAATCTGTCCAGAAATCCTGCAGAAACAAGGCAGCAGGGGGTTACCTATGCAAAAGAAGAGTCTTTTCTAATTGCATATAACTTGCGAAATTAATTAAATCGTCTATGTTATTTCTAAATTAAGTGTACTCATCACTGTTTTTGGTTGATAGAATCATATTACCTATGCATGCAAAAGAAGAGTCTTTTCTAATTGGATATAAATTGCAAAATTAATGAAATCGTATATTATTTCTAAATTAAGTGTGTTCCCATGGTCTTCTAACATCTGGTACTTACCATTGTTCTTGGTTGATATCACCATTATTTTGCATATGAAAAAAAACGGAAAAAAGTGCTTTCTTGCTTGACAAAATGGGTCTGCAACAAAGAAAATTGACAGTCTTTCTTCTATTATTTATATGGTGTAGGTGAGACAGCTTCTCAATATGGGTGCAAATGTGAATGTACCTGCATTTGGCCCAAAATCTCTTGGGGCCACTCCTCTACATCTTGCTGCTGCTGGTGGGCATTTGAAGGTGATGGATGAATTACTTAAAGGTGAGTGCGCCCTACAAAATGAAGAAACAAAATATAATCCTATAACATAAACAGAACTAGCACTAATAAGCCAAGAAACTTAATCTGTAGTTAAATCTATTTCTTCATTTCCTTCCGGTCCAAAAAAACAAATCATTTAGTTTCTGTAAACATAAATTGACACAACAACACATTTATCCCATTCAAGATGAAGGTATTTCTACTCCTCGTATTACTTGATGACCAAATCCGTGCTTACAATATGCAAGCTTTTCATATACACAAACATAAAATAATTAGAAAACGCGATTTAATTTTGATTGCACTTTGAAAAGTTACAAGTCGAAATAACTTTCCTTTTTATCCTAATCGAGAAGAGAGACTATGTATGCTTTGCAACTTTTGAAACTGCAATGAGTCATCCCTGTTTTCTGTACCTTTCAATCAAGGAATGATTTTATGGGTTTCATATCGATCCATTCAAGACAAGACCTCTCTGTGTTCCTAAACCCAGGAAAACCATAGTCCTTGCTCTTCTTCATGCTCATGCTCATGCTCACACCCTTCATGAGACTCCTGCTAAGGAAATGCCTAAAAAACCAGCAATAAATTCATTAAAACCCAAAAACCCCGTGACAAACGAAAGAGATGCATCATGTAACAGGGCAAGAGAAACACCTATAGTCACGATCTTTGAGGCTCAAATTTCAGACACAATGCACAACAGAACCTCTACCTAGGATTTCAGTTAGTGTTGAACCTAGAACAATATACCATAGTCTGTAAAATCATGGGAATATAAGGGCGGTAATATATATTTTTTATCAAGAACTCTGTTAATTTGACACTATTTATAAAAAATCAGAAGAAACAGGACTGACAAACAATAGAGATCAAGGATTATAGAAGAGTAAAATATGATGCTAAAATCAGTAACAGAATTGAAAGATCCGGTGACAAATAAAGATACACATGCATAGGCAGCCTCCGTACACAGTTTAAACCCTGCTGCTCACAGATTGCAGAGAAAAACTGAAAATATCGAGAGTCAATCACAATTCAAGGTGACGAAGGAGGGCATTGGTGTGTTTAATGAGATGCAGTGGATCAACTTCCGAAGACAACGACATGGGTGTAGGACATGCACGAAGTAACGTGGCAGGCATTAGGAGAACCATGAAAATAGCGGGATGTCTCCATGAAGAGGGAATGGTAATCGAAATGATTTTGGCAGTGGAGTTACATGAATTGCAACCATTCCGCGGAGCACATATTCCTAATCAAATAATCGAAAAACTCGAGCTCAATGGGCCTTTGGTTCGCTGTAGAAATCGAGCGTCACGGTGTGAGTCCAACATTGAGATTTGCAATTTAAAAATTAAATGAAACCTAAATCAACTTGCATCTCTCAAAGTTGAGTTTCAATGGTTTTTATATCTAAAAATTATAGAGCACTACATGAAAACCGAGATATAAAATCCAAAAAAACGATTTAATAATGTTAAGCCCTTTTACTTAGTATTCATTACGTATTCATTACATGATGAAATTGTTTATGTAATTTAAAGAATAATTGTTCCCCCACTTCTTCAAGCCTGCTCTCCACAAGCCCATTCTCCTTCAATATTTCCTCCCACACACCGCTCCTACTTTTCATTTCCTCTACCAAGGAAAATCAATGCCCCTCATAATCACCCGCCTCCACCTCCAGCTTCTCTGCAACCACAGTCCACAGATTTTTCCATCTGAATACATCCCTGTTGCTCACATTAAATACCTTGTTCTTCCCATTTGGTTCAACGCACACCCATATCTGTTGCTCTGCAATGAGTTTCACATCTGAAGCCTCCGAAAGCCCCTCCCATGTGATGGAATTGCCCGGGAATCTGAACTGTGTGCCCTCCTTCTTGCAGATCGTAGGGTAAACTACGAGAGAAACCAGGAAATTCATGGAGGAGTAGCTAGTCAAAGGAGAGAAACTGAATAACATTACAGCGGGGCGATTGATGTACCCGCTGATCTTAATATCACTCTCTCCTAAATTTTCAAACAGTACGTCCTGCAACTTATCACGGTGGCTGAATTTCGAGCCATTAGTCAGCCTGGGAAGTCTCTCCTGATCCGGAACCTCATGAGGATCAGTGATAAAATCCATGGCGGAAATATCATGAGCGCCCGGATTGGGGGCATTGGGAATAAGACAATCCAAGACATTTGCAAGCATTCTACTGTTCAAATCGGCCTCTTCGATTCCTCAGCGGGCATTTGCGATCACCCAGAAGACGTGCGTCACATCAGTGAGAGGCAACGTGAGTTGCATGCAAGCACCATGTGGACCCACAAGTTTGTTGCTTTGTTTTTATCTCCTGATGTGAAATATTGTTTTAGTGAATATAAAGATTTTGATGATAGGTTTATTCGCTAGGGTGCAAGCATCACTGGTAGGGCCCATTAACACAACTAAACATCCCTTTATTATTGTTATTGTTATTTGCAGATCTGTCAATTTGTGTGTTTCAAATTGTAGTAACTGTGTATACTGTATCGGCTTTTAGTTAAGTGCCCTTGTGTTATCATATGATATCTATGCTCTGTTTTTGATGGATCAAGTATGATCTCTAACCTATATGTTCGGTTTCCTTTAAATATTGGATGTTCGGTTTCCTTTAAATATTGGTTTCGCTTTGAGAACATTAAGATCAAGATTAAGATCAAGATTAAGATTGAATTCAGAAACATTCCATACAAGTATGCTTGGTGTACAAACCTACTCACTAAAAAACAAAGCCAAACCTCACGGAATAGCTCACTGTTGCATATCGGCAGGGAGTACGGCCGCTTGCAGATCTTGTTCGATCTAATTCCAGCATATCGGCAGGGAGTACGGCCGCTTGTGGATATTATTCGATTATAAAATGTATGACAAGAACTATTGTAAAGTGTCAGGAATAACAAACAATGCCATTCCTTGATAGGTATCGTACACTTTAGTGCAGAGCTGGATTCATAAGTATCTCGTATCAAAAAAATATGTACTTTTCATAAAGTTCCAACCACCTCGATGTTGTCTAAATAGGTTCTGTCGGGATTTAATATCATAAAGAAAAGTAAATCTAAATGATGTTAGTGTATGAGATTTTTATGTTAGCGCATGAGATTTTTTTTGGCCAGACAAAAGATTAATTTTAGAATAGTAATTTGATCTAAATTTATGAAAATATATATATTCTATTCTTTATTTTAAACTTATAAAAAAACACCATCTTAATTATGAAACCCACTCAGTCTGTATTAATAAAGAAAGATATTAATTTTCCATATAAACTGCTCAAAAACATAATAAAGAAAATTCTTAGCAGCTATTCTATTTATATTGATACTGTTTTCATGAACACAGAGGCAATCGTCTGCTCAGCTACTGTTTTGAGAGATGGTATTTGTTCATAGGGAAGTCTGCCAACTTCAAGCCTATGTGAACGCCCATGAGAAGTGAACATATAATTACAACAGCAAACGCCCGAATGAAACAAACGATGCCAACAGCTTTTACAAGTAAATAACACAGACTACTTTTATTACAAAAAGACGTTATAAGAGGTCACGAGACAATCTGTCACAGCATGGAACAGATGGAATGACGTGGTAGCATTGTCACCAACTGCACAATATATTTACACAGAGGTTATTAACTTTAACCGGAAGCACCATGAGAGGAGGAGGTGGAGCTTCCATCAGAGGAGGAGGTGTCTCCATGAGAGGAGGAGGAGGAGGTGTCTCCATGAGAGTTGAAGTGTCTTGGAAAATTAGAGATGATGGATTGGGCAATGGAAGAGGCAATAGCTGCCTTCATTTGCCCTCTCCTGGGAATGTTCCTGCTCTGATGACCAGGCCTGGAATTGCTATTGGCCTGGGATGTCATTCTGATATCGTAGCTATGAATTCTCGTAGACGTATACTAATATTCTGTACGTGTATATATACAGAGGACGGCTATTTTTTTAATTGTGATTTGATAATATTATTCTATTGATTGATTAGGGCAAAGTTAAATCACTCAACTCCATGGCTCTGACACTCGTCGCCTCCATCCTGTGGCAATGATGATAATGGATCAGGTTGAGATATTCTCCATTTAAAATATATATATACACGTTGATGATTTTGATGAGAAGGGAATGAATGACGACCATATGGATGCAGTTTCCTTGGCATATATATATATATATATCCATTTTTGGTAAGCGGTCATAATTTACGTGAATAGAATCCGTATATATTCCATATTTCAATGGAGATTGTGCGCTTTAAAGCAGATATATGCTTATAAGTTATCTCACACCAATCGATTTATGAAGATACAGATTGAATGACGACTATATATATATAATCTCCATTGGTAAGCGGTCATAATTTACGTGAATAGAATCGGTATATATTCCATATTTCAATGGAGATTGTGCGCTTTAAAGCAGATATATGCTTATAAGTTATCTCACACCAATCGATTTATGAAAGACAGATTGAATGACGACCCCTCCATATTTCAATAGAGATTATGCGATATTATAGCAGATATATATTATAAGTTATCTCACACCAATCGATTTATGAAGATACAGATTGAATGACGACTATATATATATAATCTCCATTGGTAAGCGGTCATAATTTACGTGAATAGAATCGGTATATATTCCATATTTCAATGGAGATTGTGCGCTTTAAAAAAGATATATGCTTATAAGTTATCTCACACCAAACGATTTATGAAGATACAGATCAAATTTCATTATTGAGAATATAAGGAAGGATCTCAAATTCCAATTTGATTTATCATTATCACTAAAGAGGTCTGAATATCTGATCATTTTTTTTTGTAAAAAATATTGAATTCTGGAAGGTATCGAAGAGACTAATCCAACCACAACACAAACGTATCCAACAGAAAGAATAGTTCTTTAAATGTTTATGTCTATTAAAAAATAATTATACTTGAAGTAGTTGAGTGTAATGTTATAAAATTAAAGTGGGAAATATTAAATTAATTCTCTCATGAATTTGGTGAGAAAATATCAATTATAACATTAACATAAAATGAATTTGGTTAGAAAATATCAATTATAACACTCACATAAAATGAATTTACTAATATAAAAATTAACTTTGTTTTAATTTAAATTTTAAAATTATTTTTTTTATTGAGATATTTTTTTTAGTAAATTGAGTATTAAAATATATTTGTATTAGAAAAACAATAATGTGAAGGAAGTTTAAGTGAATAACATAAAATTTATTAGTTGATGAAGTATAAAATGTTATTTTTAGACTTAATTTTTAAGTGAATTATAATATACAAAATCTTTATCTTAATTGATATAATCATAAGAACTTATAATCATAAAAACTTCAAAATCCTTTATTTGATAGTATATCAGAGTACACTTCACACAATATTTCCTAAAATATTTATTAATAAAAGTTAGAAAATCTTAACAAGTCTAAAAGATTATGAATTTGATCTTGCAAATATATAAACAATATTCCCTTAATGACACTAAGAAAAAAAACTAAGACACAAAAGCTTTGATGCCTTATAACCTTTAATGTTAGGTTCCTAACCTCCTTAACCCGTAAAGCAGATATAATACTAAGTGTAACAACCGTGGTAAAAATTCATGTAATGAAAGTTAATAAGGGAAAATTAAGACCACGATTAAGGCACACTTATTCCAAGATGAATGTTGGGCAAAGATATCCTAGTGGGCATCATTGGATGTGTGTTTTGGCTAAGGAAATTGGCAAGGGTATTAAAAAGCAAAATGACATTTTTGACACATTTATTTATGAAAATAAAATAAATTAGGAGAAAAGTAAGGTGAAAGGTCAAAGGTTGAATGTGAGGAGGAAATTGAAGGAAAATAATGGAAAATGAAGAAAATAAAGGCCTCATTCATAAAAAGGCTTCTGTGAATTAGTTGGTAACCTTTTGTGAGTTCATGTTTTGATCTCTCTCATTATTCTTTCTCTCTCTCTCACTCTTAGTCACTTAGAGTTTTCTTGGAGCACTCTAGCTTTGGATCAAGGAAGGAAAATAAAATAAAGGGAAAGGAAGGAAAGCAAGGATCAAGGAAGAAGAGTAGGATCAGGCATCTTCAATAGGAATACTTGCAAGTAATCTTTTGCATGTGTTATTTCCTAGCTGGTTTGGACATGCATCGCTTTTCATGTTGGTGTATGGCTTTCTTGTTGTCGGTGGCATGGTTTTGTCGAGTTATAACAATGGTTTTCATCTTAGCCTTGCCTTTTTCCAGATGCCATGGTATGTTGGGATGTTTATCTCGGTTTTGAGCTCTGTTTTGCTAGATGGATTTCAGAATCTAGGGCAGAGGTCGTCTCAAGGTTCATTCCCAAAGGCCTAGGAATCCCTTGACTGGTTTTGGCAGGATACATGGTAAATCCTGAGGGAGAAGTCTCGATTTAGGGCCTAATAATCCATATTTGGATTGCAGCAAAGCCTCAGAGACTCATCTCAGTTTATGTCCTAGTGATATGGGATTGGATTACGGTAAAGCTTGAGAGGTAAGGAGATGAGAAATTCTTCAACGATAGTGATGGATTCCGGATGGAATTCAAGGTTTAGTTTGGTTGTGATCGGAGAACCAACTTTGGTATGATCACGGTTTAGTGAGGGTGGAGGTGGTTTAACCTCTAGATTCCCTTGGTTATTCCTGGATTAGTTGTTCTATGAGATCTCACATGATAGTTGGAATATGGCATGAGGGTGACTAGCTGAAAGAGAGATTTGGTTCAGCCATGTCTATGGTTGGGTGGTATGTGGAAGTCCCGAACCTAGTCGGATTTTCCTATGGTTAATAAAAGTGAAGTTCTCTTACTTTTACACTGATTTATATGTGGACTTATTGGTTGTCATATCCATGATATTTATACAGTTTTATGTCGGTTATAAGGATGATTAAATGACTGGTTCATGTCATGTTTATTTCATGTATTTACTTGTAATTATTAAATGGATAGATGCAAGACCTAATTCATGATATAATAGCTCAATGGAGGAGGTGATCCTCCTGGTTATGTTTCATAAGTTATTTCAGTCATTTATGCTCTGTCTTGTATCTTAGACCTGTGGTTACATTGATGCCAAGTGTTTGATAGAATGTCAGTCCCGGTCGGGATGCTCAAGCCTAGTCTTAAGGTTGGTTTTTGATTTATCAGCATTGTTATCATGTCTTTGATGGATTTTGAAGGTTGTAGCAAGCTCTAGGCAGAGGTTGGGATTCTGGGCTATAAAAGTGGCTCAAATATCGTAGTCACTCACACAGGTCTGTTGAGAAAAATACATAGTCGCTAGCACATAGGCCTATGAGCACGACTTTGGGTTCATTGATGTTGTCATGGCTATAGCATGAGAGAAACCAATGATTAAAAGGCTTAAAGCATCAGTGGGACTCCAGGACAGAGCGTCTGAGTGGCTGACATTTCTCATGAGAGTGTTGTTGCTGATGTGGATGAGTTTGTTTGATATGTTCCATCGATTCCATTTCCTTAAGGTCACCAAGGAAGTTGAATCGCTTATAGTAGCCTATCTCGTCACATGTTTACCCCAGCTAGCAGGTTGCTTGAGTGGACTTGGGAAAGAGAGGGTGTTACAAATTGGTATCAGTTTGGGTGAAGGTGCTCAGTCATGAATGCATTTCAGTTGCATGTGTGTCTCTTACACTTGCATTCCATGTGCTTGTTGCGTTGCATCATGTTGGTCATGGTTGTAGCAACGTTTTCATAAGGAACTTGATGTGATTTTGTGGGATGCATCATCAGAATTATATGACTGGTTACATGTGGTTATATGTTGCTTACGTGTTGATTATCTGCTTCTTGACTACATCCTTGTATGTTAGGTGTATTCTTGAATGTTTTGATTACATGTATTAGTCTTGTAGGTTGGTTACAAGAATTGATTGCTTATGCTCGACTACAAGAATTTATACATATGTGTAGTTGATTAGGCATTGCTTATGCATGCTGATAGTTGCATGTTCCAATGTGTGAAATGGAGTAATGGTTGTTGTCATGCATGAGGTCATAACATGCATTATTGATATGGTCTTGTATTGATAACTAGACCCTAGCTAGAATGATGTTTATGCATTGATACATTTATTCAATATATGTCTATATTTTGTTATGATTATGTTATAGATGTATCATGTTGATTTGATGATTTTGAAGATAAGGTATCCTCCTCGAATTATGATAAGGTACATTGGTTTATTGTGATTTAGTTTAGCTAACATAGTATGCCTTACAAGAAAGAGATCATATGGTTAGCAAGGTGGTCAACTACATAGAATCTCCCTATGCATCAGATGGGAAACTTGGTGTGGGGCACTCTTCTGAATTGGCAGAAACATTGAGAAGGTTGAAGGAAGAAATAAGGTGTTGTAAAATGGACAATGATACAATCATTTAGGCATAATAGAAAGAAGCAGAGGTGAATGTGATACTTCTTCATAGTTTGTCAAAATTGTAGCGACAAGGGAAAATTCAGATCAACCATGAATAGGAGGACATAATTAATGGGGCATATGGCAGTAGGTCTTCTAGTAGACACAAGTCAGATATATCTAACATGATTAAAGATGGCAGGTTGTTGGACACCCTGGATAGGAAAGGTGATAAACATAAGTACTAATCTAGTTTTGGCTCTGACAGGCATCATGATTGTCATCTTCATCATCCTTACAGGAGGAGTGATAGGGGATACTTTCCAGATGAGTTTAAGAAGGAAAAGTCACCTAACTTTGATGGAGAGATGAAGAAATCACAGGATGTAGAGGCATGGTTGCTGTCTATGAAGAAATTCTTCTGATTGCATGATCAATTATAAAACATGAAAGCAAAGATAACCACTTTCAACCTCAAAGGTAAAGCGTATATTTGATGAGAAGACATGAAGAATGTCAAAGGTATACATGAGGAGGCTTTGACTTGGCATGCATTTGAAATACTCTTCAAGAAGAAGTACTTCTTTGAGAGGTACTATGATGACATAGTTAAGGATTTTTATGAGATGCGGATGGGTTCTATGACAAATAATGAGTATAGAGAAGATTTTTGGAGTTGGTGAGGCATGTGCCTTACCTTAGGGAGGAGAAGGCTAATGTTTAGATATTCATTACTAGAATGTCAGCAGTAGACAGAGACCAGATTGAGTTCAATGATCCTAGATCATTGGAGGAGGCCATTCAAAAGTTGAAGTATTGTTATGAGTAATCGAAGCGCAAAGTTGAGCCTAATCATGACATGAATAGAAATGATAAAGCTAAAGGAAAATAGCCACCAAAGTGAGGAATACCTCAAGATGCAAGTGAGAAAGAAAATGTAGTTCCTTACAAGAGGTTCAATACACCTAAGAAGAGATGTGGAGGGTATCAAGTTAGAGGTAGTGTTAGGGAGCCATTGCGGTGTTGGATATGTGGTAAGGATCATTGTAAGAGGGGTTGTCCACAGTATTAGAGTGGTGGTATACCCCAGATCTATAATACTCAGGAGGCACATACAGTTGGTGATGTTTGTCATAGCATTCCTCAAATCTATGCAGTTGTATACAACAGGCAAGCAGATCATCAGGCATCGATCATTGAGATGGACGTTATGCTTTGGGATTAAGTTGTTTCTATTTTGATTGATCTTGGATCTAACTATAGTTATATTAATCCTAACTTGGGGGATAAGTGTGGTTTGAGAAAAGAAGTGCATGCAGAATCTTGGTTTTTACAATTGGCTACAGGTACGAAGAAGAGAGTTCACCATAGGGTAATAGCTTGTACATTTTGAGTTAAATGAGATGCCTACAACAACACATTTGAATTTACTGCCATTGGGTTTGTATAGTATGATTTTGGGTATGGATTGGTTATACCTTCACAAAACCAAAGTGGAATCCTTCGACAATGCCATTGAGTGTGTGGATGATAGTGGGGAAAGGAGGACTTTGCAGGGGAAGAAGAAGCCTACATTAGTAAGGATGGTTACTACTATGCAAGCTAAGTGAAGTTTCAGAAAAGGTTGTGTGATGTTTTCCGTACACATTTCTAGTGACAAGGGTAAGGAGGTTGAGGTCACCGATGTGTTGAGCAGGTACCGAGTTTTGTAGCAGTTTCAGGATGTATTTCCTAAGGACATTAAAGAGTTTCCACCTCATAGGGAGGTAGAATTTTATATTAAGTTGGTGGCAGGGGTAGCCCCAACATCAAAAGCACCTTAGAGGATGAGCACACCTGAGTTGGTTGAGTTAAAGTTTCAATTGAAGGAAATACTGGACAAGGGGTACATTAGGTCGAGTGTATTGCCTTGGGGTGCACCAGTGTCGTTCGTGAAGAAGAAAGATGGTACTCTTAGATTGCGTATTGACTACAGGCAACTGAGAAAAGTAACCATCAAGAACAAGTACCCATTTCTGAGGATTAATGATTTGTTTGATCTGTTGAAGGGAGTAGCAGTGTTGTCTAATGTTAGGATATTCCAACACATAGGAAATAGTTAAGTATAACTTGGTCTAGTGTAGAGTTAGGTAAAGTGTGTTTCTTTACTATATGCTTTTGTAACTTACAATCTAACAGTCATGATATGTAGTGATCTGACGGTTCATTCTCTCCTCGGTATTACCGAAACTTGATCTGTCGCTTAACACCCGATTCGTCCATGATCTCTATTTGAAGAGCATGGAGGGTCATTTGTAGGGTAACCATTCATGAGAGAAGCTTATGTATATTTCCATTCTTTTATTAATAAATTTCCCAAAGTGGCCATGTTGGCTCAAGCCCTGGACTGTTTCCCTCTTTGAGGGTTTTAACCATGTCAACAATACTAGTGTATTGATCTGTGATCTGTTTTTGAGAGGTGTCCTTTGGTGTTCTATTTGAGGAACTTACCCTGCATATTCCTACATGGTAAGAGAGCTATTTGAAGGCCACATTCATTGGTGATCCAAATTTGAAGCCGGTAGAACTGCATCCGACTGTCGTTTCCTAGATCTACTATTACTGACTGCTTCCGAGCTAAGAGGACTACTCTATTGTGTTAAGATCATCTGTTTCAGTGAAGAACCCCTTTCGTTTGACGAGAAAAGGTTTCAAGTAGCCCTAACTACGTCATTTTTAAGATTAGGAGGTATACGATGTTTATTTGCAGTTTTTTGTTATTTTCTCTGTTTACTTCAGTTTATTTAGCTCTTTGTTTTTTTTTTTTATTATTGGATCTATACCTTTTATTTCTATGTATGCTCTTTGCCCTGCGACTCTATGCGATCTAGGAAAATCAGAAACGGAAAGGAAGGATTTTTCTCATGCGTATACTCTTTTCTGCCGCGCCTTGGTGTGATCTCGGAAAATTAGAAACGTTGAGGAAAATATTTAGTTTCCGGCTAAAGCTAACTTCAATCCGTAAGGTTTGTTTTTTTTGGATGTCCGTGTTGGGTTTTGTGTTTTTATTTTGTAGGCAAAAAGGATATTTCTCAAGTAAGCACGCACCCCAAAGCTTCAGTGACTAAAAAAAAAAAAAAAACCTTCCTCTTTTCCAAAAATTACTAGCCTTTTAATCTAGCTCACTTGGTCCAAAGCTACTTTATGAGAATATAGGTCTTGAGTTCAAGTCTTTCTTTTTGTTGAGCTAATTATATTAAGTTTGGAAAGGGGGCGATTTTTTTTTAATATAACATTATCATTCATTTGCACACATTCCCGCAGTTCATCGGTATCTTCAACAACGTTTCTTCAAAAAGCCATAACTTCTTCATCAGGAAGCTGTTTTCTGAGCCGTTTTTTTTTAATCAGCCTAATTTTTTGAGATATTTCCATTGGAACACTGAGTTTCAGCATCTATAGCTTCAGTTTCTATTAAAATGGAAAGTCCATGCCAAGTTATTCTTGATAGCACCAACTACTTCCAATGGTGGTCCTACATTGTGGATTTACTTAGAAGTAAATTTCTTTACAGAATAACGTCAGGCCAAGAAACCAAACCGAAAGATGAAGATAAGGCAACCAAATGGGAAAATAGGCAAGATCAAGCATGTGGGTTGATAGGGATGTCTATTTCTCTAGACCTTAGATTCCATATCACAGAACTTGATACTCCTAATGAAGTAAAGAAACAAATCACTAAAGTTTTTGGAATTAAAAATGAACATAGAGCTCATCAACTCGAAAATGAGTTGCTTACATTGGACCCCAATATTTTTTCCTCCATTGAATATTTTTTTTCCAAGTTCAAGACCCTTAGACTTCTCTTGGAAGGTGTTAAGGTTAAGAAGGAAGATGGTAACCTTATCTATTCCATTCTTACTAAGTTGGGACAAACCTACTATGTGTTTGTTTCCACCTTCCATTATACAAGAGAAGCCTTCATTTCTCAAGGACAAGACTACAAGTCCCCTTCCTTTGATGCCTTTTATGATTCTTTAATAAGAGAACAAGAAAAAATCTTACATCTTGGTCTTCTTAATCTTTGAAACTCTTCTAAGAAAGCCTTAGCCACCCAGCAGAAACCAAATTCGAAGAATATTAAGAAGCCGTATCCTAAAAAGAATGGTCCTAAACCAAACAAGGGTCCTAAGCCATTTCAGTATCAAAATGAAAAATCATTTCAACAAAATGATAAGGCAAATAAAATCAAAGTGAGGAAGACTGATAGACATTGCCGCTTTTGTAATCGAGATGGCCACTTAGAATCCAAATTCTTTAAGAAGATGGAAGCCTTGGAAGTAGCAATGAAGAAGCATAACATCCATTTGGAGCACTCAACAACTTCAACTTCATCTTCAGGAATAACACTTTCTGCATGAAGCATCTCGGTCTGGCTATGCGCTAAATGTATCTTCTTCCTCTCATTCTCATAGTGGCTCATTGATTCTGGAGCTTCTTATCACATGGCCAAAAATAAAGCCATGTTTTCTTCTTTAAATGATTGTAACACCAAAAATATATATGTTGGTGATGATAGATCTCTTAGAGTTGTAGGGACTGGAACTGTTCATATAGACAATGGTCAATTTAATGATGTATTATGTGTTCCAACCTTATCCTCCAACCTTCTATCTGTATATCAGATAACTCATTCAGGTGAAGGTAAAATCGTTGAATTTTCAACTCACGATGTTGTAATTAAGGACCTAAAGGATCCTAGACAGATTTTAGCTACTGGCATTGCTGATGATTCTACAAGGTTGTATAAGTTTCACAACTTTGGGTCATCAAATCTTCCCTCAGTATTTGTTGCTCATAAAGATGAAGTGAGCAAACTTTGGCATGAGCGATTGGGTCACTTAAACTATCGCTCCCTTCAGCATCTATGTAAAGAAAATATGGTGACAGGTCTTCCTATGGTATCTTGCAGAGATGGTGTTTGTTCCGGATGTGTACTCGGAAAACATCATCGGGACAGTTTTGAAAAACGTGCCTCTTGGCACGCCTCAGCCCCCCTTTACAGCTTGTGCATAGTGATTTATGTGGTCCACTTCCAGTTGTTTCATTCTCTGGCTACAAGTATCTCTTAACTTTCATTGATGATTTCTCCAGACGCACTTGGGTATACTTCTTAAAACTCAAGAGTGAAGTATTTAACATGTTCTTGGCCTTTAAGGCCTTTGTTGAAAAACAATCTAAACATCAAATTCTTAAGCTAAGATCTAATAATAGCGGATAATATGTTAACAACAAATTCATCAACTTTTGCACTAAGAATGGAATTCAAATGCAACATATTGTTCCATACACTCCACAACAAAATGGTGTAGCTAAAAGGAAGAATCGCACCTTAAAGGAAATGGCTAATTGTATGCTTCAATCTAAAGGACTTAATCTTAATTATTGGGCAGAAGCAATTGACTGTGCAGATTACATAAAGAAAATCGCACTCCTACTAAGGTTTTAAAGAACATCACTCCAGAAGAAGCATGGAGCTCAATTAAACCAGATGTAAGTCACTTTCGTGTTTTTGGAAGTGAAGCATGGGCCCATATCCAGATGAGAAACATAAAGCTTTAGAACCTAAGAGTGAAAAATGTATTTTTGTTGGATATTCTGAAGATGTCAAAGGATATAGACTTATTCCACTTAAGTCCAAAAATGTTATCATTAGAAGAGATGTAAATTTTGTGGAAAATATATTGGTTTATGAGTCTAGTTCAACGGATGTGCCACCTCTTTCTATTCCTTCTACTTTTGAAAATATTTCTTCTTCAGAGGATGATAACGAGGATGACAATCCTCCCCCACCTTCTTAGTATCCTCCTTCAGCTCCTCAGCTTCCAAAATGGGTCTATGCTACTCAAGATGCAGCAAGTGCTCTTGCTGGTGATCCTATAGATCAACGATGTACACGTTCTCAGTTCTATAGAGCCTCTTCTTTACTAGCTTAAGCTTCATCGAATTATGATCTTGACACCTTTGTAGAAGCTTTAGGCCATCTAGATTGGGACACAGCTATGAATGAAGAATATCGTTCATTATTGGCAAATGATACATGGGATCTTGTTCCTCTTCCAAAGGGACGAAAAATTGTTAGATGCAAATGGGTTTACAGAACCAAGCATGGACCAGATGGAAAAGTTGATAAACATAAAGCTTGTCTTGTTGCTAAGGGTTTTTCACAAGTTGAAGGCATTGACTATACTGAAACCTTCTCCCCTGTTGCCAAAATGAACTCTATTTGCCTTGTGCTTTCCCTTGCTGCCTCTTTCAAATGGGAAGTCCATCAGATGGGAAGTCCATCAAGACTGCTCCTATTCATGCAAAATATGCCCAACACTGTAACATCGATATTGTCCAAACCTCATGTCATTGTTGTGTCTATACTACTCCAGTTATCCGAGGTCTTGACTGTGATTGCACCTAATACCCAATCGAGGTGCAATCAAGCCCTAGATTTGGACCTTCTCCTTCATGCGAGTTTAGAGAGAGGAATGCAAGATTGTTACCTCAATTGTTGATGCCCTTAGACAAGTTTTGTTGCTCCTTCATTGCAGATATCGTCATATCTTGACTGCGGCTTCAAGCTTTGACTGCAGCTCCATGTCTAGATTGCGGCCTCATGACTGCAGTTCCTCTTCCATGTGAAATCTCATAACCATCAGAATATTTCCATGTCATTTTCGTCTACCCTTCATGGGTATTTATAGTGGTTATCCATGTTGGAAAATACTGAGGCAGGGGTGAAACAGTATTCCTTAGCAATTAGCACTTTTAAAGCTTTTCAGAGCATTAGTTAATCTTCATTTATCATTAATGTTTATGCAGTAACAACAGTGAATAAAAAAACACAGGAGGCACAAAAATTTTAGGTGGAAAACCCCTCTAGGTCAAAAACAACCGAACTTTTTTCTAATGATTCTTTAACCTTCAACTCCAATTGAAAAGAAAGCTCCAACTTCCTAGAATCTAGAAAAGTATTCTTCTCCACCTCCCACTGGATGGATGCTCCAACGCCTAAGATTCTTCAATAGTCAACTAAACGGATGCCCCAACACCCAATGAGCTACAACTCACCTTAGCACCACCCTACCACCCTATAGAAGAATAAAAGAAGAATGGACTTCCGTACCAGGAAAAATGGTCCACTTTACAATGATATAGAATGATGATGTAGAAGAAGACGACACACTAGACCATAACCCCAACTATGACACAACCACCTAATGATGATCCTAGACCTCCCGACATTGCCTCTTCAACTCTTGGCAAATAGGCACTCGTACAACTTTTACAAATATGCTTTTACAATGATTTTGTACAATGATACTTCTAAAATGTCTTTATGCAGTGCTGCCCACTTAAAGACTTCATGTGGTGAACTTCTTGCTGTTGTTCTGCACCTTGATTGTTGCTCTTGTCATGCTACCCTTTCTCATTCTTCAGAACAATAGATTATGCATTGAGTCTTCTCTTGATGAATATATAATCCCTGCAAAAAGTGTTCAAGGAAATACCCATGACATGATAATGGCAAAACTTACCTCATCCTACAAAACATATGTCAGTGCTAAACAAAAACAACAAATTAGAATACAAAGAACCTAATGCAATTAAGAGATCAACATGCATATACAAAAGATGCTTACCTGTAGCTTACCTCTGCTACATCATTTTGCTACACCTTGCTCTTTGCTGCCCTAGAAAGTCTGGTCCTTTGCATCCCTTTACAACACTTGATCTAATTTTTCTTGCCTTCTAGGAGCACGATATTTAATCTAATGTATCTCTGCGATTTCAGATCACCAACATGTGATCTTCGGTCTTGTAGTAGCCCTCTGAGTCTTCTTTCCAATGCCATAGGTCTGACCCGATTTGGACTCTTCAAGACAAAGTTATGACCAATCTCTCACAGTGACCTAATTATGGACTAGTTCAGTAGAGCGAACTTGTACGACGTGCCATGTCTCATTGTTTCCTCCTTCGACTCTGAAATTGATACACAGAAAACTACAGTGTGTGCACTATCCGCCACTTTTTACAGAATTCCAATCCTCTTCTCAGAGAGAGTTATGACGATTTTCCCAAGATCACTTCTTTGAGATGAAATTCGGCAGCTTGCAAAAAACCTAACTTCCACAGATCATATCTCTGAAAATATAGCGAACCAAGATTCGATATTCAATCACGACGTTCATCAAGATTGTGAATTAAATGGGTTTTAATTTCAGAATCTAAGACTTCGTAGAAATGAAGTTATAGCAAAAATGCCACGATCACTACATTTGAAGGATATATGAGATTTCTTTTTATAGAGTTGAGAGGGGCTTCTATAGAGAATGTAGGAGGGATTTTAGGGGCTTAAAAAATTAATAATTAATGACTATTCAATGACCAAAACCAATTATGAGTGACATGCCACAACCCCATAGGGTTTTAGCCCACTAACTGGGGTTACTAAATTCAATCATGAATATCTCCCAAACTGTGAAGAATTACTTGGTGTGCCATATATCAACAGAAACATCTCGACAAATAGAATCTATCTAGAAGATCCTGGACTCAAAATAGAGTAAGTTGTCAAGTCAAAATTCCCTTGCAAGATCAGGGTAGCTCGTGGTGCTGCTTGGGTTGACATCAATGAAAACCTCAGATCATCTTTAGATCAACAATCCATATATGTAAGCCGACATTAACTCACGAACTGACGTGTCCATTATTTCAAGCCGACATGACATGTATTTATACATTTGAATTCATTTCTTTGTAGTTGACATGATCATCTCCTTATTGCTTCGCTTGCAGACTTCGGAGGGCTTGATTTGAGGCATTGATCTTGGTCTTGGAGGGTTGCCACATTAGTTGAAGACTTGTACACATTTACATGGACTCATGACATGATTCTTTGACATAGAAATAAATTCTAAAGACATCACGAAGAAGTCTTCCACCTAATGACACCTCTTGCTCATGAAACCCATGTAGCAAGATTACACAGATAATTTATTCTCTTTTATTACATCAAATACAAAGATCATGTCATTATGAAGAGCGAACCAAGTTACACTTTCTCCAACACCATCCACTTCAATTTCATTTATAAATCCTTTTTCCCTAGGTGTTTTCCCTAATAGGGAAACCCTAGTTTTTCTTCCCTCAACTTAAGGACTTTCTTTAAGGTTTCATGAGCCTTGGCTTAAGCTAATATACATCATAAGAAACCTTTTCTCTTCTCCTTGACCTTGAGTTACTCCAACACTTGTAAAATCAATCAAACCCTAGGTCTTGTCCCTCCATTTCTAAGTATCTTCATAGAAAGAAAATTGCTCCCTTGTGAAGCCTTAAACCAAAATTATGTCTTTCGTGACGACCTCCAATCAATATCATTCCATACCTTAACCCTAGAATACTTATTGTAAGTGATCTCTATCCTATCGCGGCTCCTACCATCAGTGAAAGTCTGTAAAGAGAAGGGAGTTTTGGTAGTGGTAACACTGGGCCACTACCCCATTGTTGCTAATAGATCTAGTTTATACCTTGTAGGGTTTCCCTCTGTAAAGCCTGCTAGATTTTGCGGCAACAGATACTTTACAAGGAAACAAGCAAGAGGAATAATGTAAGTACTCGACCAACAAAGTCCTATCAACAACTATACCCTTCCTACAAAAGAAATATCAAGGTGATTCCAAGCTTGAATATTCTTCTCACTTTTAGGAATAAGTAATTATTAAGTGATCCACTTTTATAAAATAAGTGAGAATTACTTTTAAAACAAAGTTAATTTATAAAATAAAGTTGCATACAAAAGGTATGCATGAAAAAATAATATTAAAGCCACTTTATATGGATTCATTTTTATAATTTATGTGAAATACATTTTACAATAAAGTTATGAAGTAAACTAAAATCACATAAACGTTTCAAAAAGTAACTTGAAAAAAAAAAGAACTTGAACTCAAAACCTCTTTAAAGTAACTATCAACCAAGTGAGCTAATTCAAGAATATGTGTGTGTGTCTGTGTGCATTTTAACGAAGGAGGGGGGGCTCCTTTTTAGCGAAGGACATGGGCCGCATACAAAAGGAAGCAAAATTTCGAAAGCAAATTTTTCGAATCTCAACAACAATGAGGTTAGCGCTCAGCTAGCTTACCAAAGAAATAAAAGTTTTCTATCTCTTTGTGATTTCCATGATCGCATAGGGTGCACAACAAAAGAGTATATAAGAACAGAAAGACTTTTTGCTCTGTTTCTGATTTGTTGAGAACCAATAGAGTGTACATCAAAGAACATCTGCAGAGATTGAAAAGAGTAGCAATCAGGGAATAAAATTCAATAGCCAAAATATGATTTATGTATTACAAAGAAAATTTTAAATGGCATATTTTGTTTGTATCACTATTAGCAAAATCATGGTTAAATCCCAATAAAATCGCCAAATTGCGAGTTTTTCATCTAAACAAGTTTATAGTCCCAAGGCGAGCAGCTCAATTGGTGATCGATGTAATGTGAAATCTGTGAAAACTGAGTGATCCAAGGTTCAAATTTCCCCGATTGTGACTCGGTTTATGGAGAGGAGGATAGGTTGTAGACCCTAGAGATTTACTAGTAGTTACGTGTCAGGGGAGTTGCTAGGTTCCTCTAGCATACAAAAAAAAGAAACTAAATGATTTGATCAATTGAGTTTTGGAGAGTTTTTCGAAATTGAAAAAAACGAGAATAAACGGTAAAAATCAAGATTAAATCGAGATTAGATTGTTAAAATATAGGGAGTTTTTTTAAATTGAAAAAAAAGGATATTTTTGTACTTCTTTTATTTTGCCAAGTCTATGTTGATTTCTTCAATTTTCTCCTGCCTTTTACAACTTTTTCATTTTCGGACCCTTGTCGAAATATTCCCAAGTTCGACTTTTGCAAGTATCTTGTGCAAATAGAAACCTTTCTGAGTGAAACAACTGAAAGCAACACTCTAAAAATAATGGACTAGTCTACTTAACCCAAAAACATATGAAAATAGTAGAATAAAAAATGTAGCAGCACAAGCTAAAGATCTCTATCAACGACAACAGCTTGCCAATGAGCTCAGATACTGTGTTCAAGAAAAAAGTTATTCCATACAGGATGAACACCTTAAATAACTACACAACTAGATCAAAATTATAACACTAGCAACTTTATATGGTTAAAACCCTATAAAAGGAAAACAATCAACAACTCCAATAGGTTGTTAAGCCACGAAAAAATGGCCATTAGTATCAAAAAGAATATGAGATGTCGGATCACTCTATTCCTAGAACATGTCATGATCATTTGATTACAAAGCAACTAATGCATACTAAAGAAACACAATTTTACCTGGAGACACATTAGAACAAATTGAACTTAACTAACTACTAAGTGTCTAAATATACTAACATGAACAACCCCTCTTAATTTCCCTAAGGTTGCACTTGTGTTTTAGGCCTTCAACACTTAAAGTGCAAGTTTGGGATGTAACAAGCCACATATAACCTTTTTCTTCTTGGAGGATTTCATGTGTACCCCTTTACCCTCGTTGGAATCAAATTTAAGGGGGGTTAAAATACCATTTGGATAGGTTTGATCTTGAGGGGATAATGCATCCAGATTCCTCAAAGTACCTTGAGGTTGGATGAGTTTAGAGAAAACCTTCTCAAGGGTAGAAGTTACATGATCATCGACAAATAAAGGAGAATTGTACACTATAAGAGCAAAATATCTAAATGTGAAATTGAGATTATTCAAAACAAAAGTTACAAGGTTTGAATCTAATTCACCTTTTCCCTGTGCTTGAGATGTAAATTGTAGAGTATAAGAGCAAAATATCTAAACTTCAAAGAGAGATTATTCGAAACATATTTACGAGGTTTGAATCTAATTTGTCAATTCCCAGTGCTTGAGAAGTGATCGTTCTAGCTCTAAAACCCTGCAATATACTCCTCGACCATGTCGAAGTCTTGACCTAAATAGTATTCCAGATAGAATTTTGAAGCTATCCCATATTTCCTTTGCAAACATGTTATCCTTGGTATGATGAATAAGATCAAGGTCAACATCCAAAGTGACAAACCCAAGGACATTTGCCTTCAAACAAGCGAGGTCATAATTGTCATCATCTTTAATGGCAAGCATCCCTGCCAAGTACATTCATAGATATTCTCCTTAAAGTAACGCTGTAAATTGAACCATGCAAGAATTATAATTATCCCTATTGGACTATGATCCAAAATGAAAAATAAGTGTTGATTGCAATACCATAAAAATGATCCATATAATTACCTTTTATGACCATTGGATTCATATTCCAAGGTCTTTCGGACTCCTAGTGACGATTCACATTCCTCACCATAACCCTGATGAATTAGGTGTTTAATAACCCCCCCCCCCCCGGACGTTAATCCAAAGGGTTTCAATCTGAGTCCAAACAAAGAAATGAGGATAGCTACTAATGGTTAATGTGCTTTGGGAATTCGATAGTCTTAAGGAAGACCACAAACCAAATCAGTAGCAGAAGCTAAAGTTTCTATTGAATGGTGGTTTAAGGCTAACCACCAACTCTGGAATTCGACTACAGTTCCCTAAACATTTCTAATTTTTGGCTAGAAGTTGATGTCTTCAACTAAATGGAAGTACTCACAAATGGTGATTTGAAGATTACCACAAATATTTAGAACTTGACTCTAAGACTTACTAATTCCCAAAACATTTCTTGATTTAGCTAAAAGTTGATGCCTTCTGCTACTGGAAGTACTTGCAAATAGCTATTTGAAGATGCTATTTGAAGATGATCGCAAACTGATAGTGGTTTGAACATGACCACAAATTGAATCACACTGATGGTTACGACTCTAGCAACAGCTTTGACTGTGACTTAAAGCTAAGGTTTTGACTATGGTTGGGGCTATCTTGCTCATGCTTGATTGATGGGACTCCAAAACTAGAAGCCTCACTATCAATCACTTACATCGGTAAATGGAGGATGTTGGCTTCTACCAAAATGCACCCATTTATAGTGCAATTCAAAATAGTATATGTAAACTTACCAAAAAAAATACTTGCAAGTTACCAATGTTAAACATTAAACATCCAACAAAACCTAAATTTTAAAAACTAGCTATCAATGGCTGATAGCCAATCATCACCCATCATTACATTCAAAAGAACAGAGGAATGCAAACTAGAATATAACAAGCAACAATCCTATACCATCCCCTTTGGAAGCATTATTTGAACAAATTAATGCACCTTCCTAATTTGGTCACTAATGAGGTAGTACTCTCCATAGGAATAGTTATTTTTATTGGTATTTTTACTATATCAGATGTATGTATATCATTTGTACCTAGCCTTCTAAAACAAACTGATTCAAATATTTAATACAATGATTTCCATCTTCAAGGTGCCCAAGTCTTCTCTTAAAAATGTCTCAATCTAATTACCTTCAAAGTCCATATAATCTGCAATATATGGTTCATGCAGTCCACCTTGAAGTCATGTCAAAATATATTACTTTAGCATAAAGCATGGCGTCCAATTTATCAAGGCATTTCATATGCAAAAGGACGACTTTCCAAAAAAGTATTAGAGAACATCAAAGATTTAACTCATCTTGAGAAATAGTGCATAAAAAAATGGGCTAAAAATACTCCAAAAGATGTCCTAGAAATTTCTACAAGGTGAGTATCCATCGCATTCAGAAACGTATCAAATGAATTAACCCACTCTTGATGGCTCCAAAAAGGTGGTGCATCTCCAACAATTACTTGATAACCCTCCCCATTGATAGAAACAAAATGTGCTTGTAGAACACACCTGCAATTCCTATCGTGCCTAACAAACAAACAAGTGGGGTTAACTCCTTAGGACTATAATCATAGTACTTCCATTATCTCACTCTAGATGGCAATATGTACTTGGATGATGAATTTTAATTGTCACACAACAATAGTTGAGGAGGTGCAAAACAACAACAATAAGGGAGGTGTGGAACCGCAATGAGTTATACAGGGGCCTCTGATATGGAACCCAAATGAGGTGCGCTATGATCTAGACTTGTTAGTGCCACCACCACAACCACATGTCAAAGCTCTTGGATACCACCTTGTGCCACAATACACTACTTCGTGGTGTAGAAGCAACCTTTGATGTTGATACAAAAAAATTTCATTTGCACAACTTGATAAATGCAACTATCTACACATGGCTAAAGTAAAATGTGGATAGAGAGAAGCATTACAACTACTTTCAGCTTGACTTGTTACCTTCTTATCAAGCAATGTCATGCCCATTATCATCCATGTTGATAATGTGGCCAACAATAAAACTATGCTTGAGCCATGGTGATTACCAAAATCAAGTAGAGAAATGCCCATTCAGCCTAGGGATACAAGCAAATGGAATGCCACAAAGAAGGGCACGAAAAGCATATGCTAGGGTTTCTTCCACACCAAGAGAAAGAAGGATCGGGTATACAAAGAAAGGAAATAGGCATTCAAATACATGAGGGTTTTTGAGTTAGAAAACAAGCACATATGAGGAGAAATGCATTTTGAGAGAACAATGTGCAAAGAAACATATGCCAATTTAGTTAAGGGAATGTCATAATAGGCTTAAAATGAAGATACGATGTTTTTGAGCAAAACCTGCACTAATACCATTGTTGGACTATGAACCACAATGAAAGATAAGTGATGATTGCATCACCATAAAAAACATACAAATATAAATATGTTTTATGATTGTTAGATTCATATTCCAAGGTATTTTCAACTCCCAAAGAATGTTCACATTCATCACCACAACCCTTACAAATTAGATGTCTAACAAGCCCCATTCAAACAAGGAATCAACCACTTTGATTCCATGGGCTCAACAACAGTAGGATGAAGGCTCTATAAAGTGAAAATTTCAGAGATTCACCTTTATAGATCCAAATGTTACAAAACACTAGGTTAACATAGAAATGAAGGTATTAGCCTTAAAGAAAGATGAAAAACACAAAAGAACAACCTAGAAGGAAGGCACAACCCTAGAATAGTGCTTATATTTCTAGAACCCATAAAGAAACAGTAGAACAGATGACCCAATAAAATATTGGGTCTACACTGTAACAACGATGCCACTAATAATAGTTTCTGGATTGGCCAAAAGAATTGAGAGAGGAGAGTTCACGCCCACCCTGATACCATGTTGAGATTTATAAGGGTCAACAAAACAATTGATGGAACAAAATCCCACCCATGTTTGAAATAGCCTCCTCATAAGTCTAATAGAAAGAAATAGATCTAATGCACTTGAAAGCGAGTGTAAAAGACAAGGACAAGTGCTAGAAACATAGAGACACAAACGCGCCTAAGAGAGATAGAAATCACAAGAGACAATGCCAAAATTAAGTGTCATTAGTGTTATAACACTTTACGTTTCAAAACAAGAATATCATAAGATGAGATGATACAAATGAGATCTTGAGTTATGTATTTATACACAACTCAAGTTAAGCATCCCTTCAAGAGGGGTCATGGGCCCACAAAACAAGGGCACATGCCCCAAGAGGGCTATTGAACTTGTTACCCACAAAAATGGGTAACCCCGTAACTTTTCTCCTACACTTGACAACCAGCCAACAACCCTTGTTAGCCACTATTTGAAGATAATTTGCCATGTGTCTCCACCATTTGCATTGTCCATGCGCCCCTCACTATCCAGCATTTACACTTTGATGAAGGTGGGCTACTATTCAAAAGGTACTTTGATCATTTTGCAATCTCGTGATTATACTTGTTTGTTTTGGGCATTTAGAATGGATAATGGGATGATCTAGAAGATTGAACGATCTTGGCTCTAGTTTTGCTCTCACCTTACCAAGGGATTAATCTTTAGCCCTAGTCCAATTGTTGAAGCTTATGGTAGCTTCGAAAGGTCTTCTACATAGGCTTGGTGTATTAGCATGTGGGAGATGATGTATTGCCTCTCTAGGTGCTTGCTTGATGGAGTAAGTGATTTGTCTTTTTTCCTAAGTGTAACTTAGGAAAAGTGCAATAAAAATAATTAATTATTGTGGACTATTAAGTCATTTTCTAAGGATAAATAATTTGATTATTTAAGTGACTTGGAAATAATCTCAACCACTAATCTCCAAGATCTTCTAGAAGGAATATTAGGGTTATGGATTTGGGCTTAACAAAGATTATAAAAGAAGCCAAGCAAAGAGGTGAAGATACACATGAACTCAAGAGAGCAAGCCACAATGAGAGAGCAATTTTCTCTAGTGCAAGTGGCTTAATACACTAAAGCGCAGAGGAGGAGAAGTACGAGAAAATTGAGGGTGAATCTAGGAGGCCAAGTTGTGAAGATTGCAAGGTTGATTTGTTGAAGAGAGGCAGGTCGATTTTATTGTAGTCAATTCGTTGGAGGCCGAGTTTCCTAAGGTGCAATAGAAGCTCGTGGGAAGGTGCAGTATCAATTTGCTAGCAAATTGATTGGGTTGAATTCCTCCAAGTCGATTTCCTTCAAACGCTAATTTCCAAGTGGCCAAATTCCTTGGACTAAATTAATCTTGTAGGGGTCGAGTTACAAGTTCCAGTTACTGTATTTTTCCTTATATATTTGTGGGTTGAAAACCCAGATTTTCCAAATTATTAGATGACAAATAATTTTTATGGGAAAATTAGTTTTTCGACACGTGATTGATCTCTCTAATTTAAATTCCACTACATATTAATTTCAAGATGTTAAAAGTACCAGTGATTTTATTTTTCGGTAATTCAAAATTTATTTTGCTAAATAAATAAATTGTTGAGAATAAAATTAATTGAAGTGGGAAAATAAATATGGGTTGGTATATGGAAATTTAACACCAGTGGGACCTCCCTTGAGGCCTTAGGGTTATAGGAGGGGCACTACTTGGAAAGCCACAATCGAGATAGTGTGTTCATTATTCCCTATACTATAGTTGACACTTTCCATCACACATTACAAACCCCATATACCATTACCATTCTTCAGGTCTAGTTTGTCATAGTTTCTTTAGAATTTGGCACCCATATGTCCATACTCCTTTAGTAGGGTCAGAAAACTATTGCCTTGGAGGTTGATGCAAGTAAAAGAATTAAAAAACATATCATGGCCACAATGTAAGAAAAAGAAGAAAATCAAAATGCAAAAGATGGTCAGGGACATAAGTTAGCGCATGGAAAAATCTTAGCATGAGCTCTGCCCTACTCATTAGCCACCATGAACACATAATGCTCCTTCACATCAAAAGGAACCCTTGCATGTCCCAACCCCGATGAGCGATGAACTGACTCATCCTAAGGGGTAATAAAAATGCTACATCATAAAAAGCAAACTCTAACACTTGAGTTATATTCAGTAATACAAAGCAAAATCAACAAGAAGTAAAAAGCGTACAAGATGAGTGGAAATATCAAACCAAGCAGGGAGACTCATGCCTCCATGATTACTCCCTCCTTTGCATTCATACACTGAGGAGGTGGACACCCCATTAGTTGGTCCCTTTGACCATAGCACTTAGCCATGAAGATTTTTCCATTTTTCCCCTCGGTTAACATACATTTTTACACTAACACCTATACATTGAGGGGTTGACCTTGGAACTGTTACTTCCCCTTGAGAGTTGGAAGCACCTAATAGGGTTGACTATTAGCCACCTATACCAAGGTAGGGAACACCTTTACGGGACATGGTCTAGTTAGATATTGGAAGGTGATCCTTGTTTGAAGTATTAACATGCCCTTAGCATTCAAGTTTGGTCCACTTAGATGCATATATGGTCATAGTCTCCAATGGATGGTTGCCTTCACTTGACTTCATGTTGTTTTTTCAGGTGGTCCATTGCAACCCAAACCATTGAGAGCACCCACTCCACAGGAACCTAAGCCCTTTCAAAGAGATATATGGCTTGGCAAATGTAGTGTTGAGAGATTTGAGCCTCTTAACTAAATGAGTAGATGTTACATGACCCACAGTACCCTTAAGATCCTGGGAACTGGTCTACTTTGACCTATCTTAAATGATTCTTCATGACATCACCATCAGACCCAATGTGACCCCAAGTTGGCCTTGACACAACTTGATAGGAAAGACTTGATTCAAACCTAGATGAGGAAGTTCTCATTGAGAGACTTGGGAGGGCTTGTTGCACTTGGGGAATCCCTAACACTGGAGAGAGAAGGCTTCATTTTGATAGTTGGAGACCCATGGAGAAGACATGAAGGCACCCAAACTGGGCTTGGGACCCCAAAGGAGGGTTTGAGGTGGATTCGAGGGAATTTCCTCAAATTTGGATGATATAGACACTTTGAAACCTTCTCTCACCTCAACACACCTTGGCGTGGCATTTGGAGCCCTAAAAGGGCATGATGTCAACATTATTAGAGGCTACGACTCACACATGGGAATTTATGGCCTATTTTGTCATTTAGCTAGTGGGTTGACTTGTAACCTAGGTTCATCTTATGTCAAACTTGTTGTAGGGGCTTCATTAGTCCAAAATTAACTGAGGTAGATGTCATATAAATAGAGGTCACCTAATTTTCACTTTTGTCATCACTTGTGGATCAATTTGACCTCCTTAAAGGATTTTGCCCTAGCTGAAATTGACTTCTTTCATGTGGAGATGTGATCTTTTGTGGAGTATTTTCTTATGGAGACTTTCTCTTCATTTGGAGATATCATTTTGGAACAATAGAAGATTGGTTTATGCATTTTTCTTGTAAGTATTCTATGTATTTGAATATCTTTATGGATGTTGCATGGAATGGATATTGTTAGGGTTTCTATGTGCTAGCTTTTATTGAATAACTTTCTATGAAATATTGGCAATGGTATTGAATGTGTTACTCCTTTAAGACTTGTGTGACAATCCCTTTAGTGATCCTCCATATTAAGCTCTCCTCAATGACTTTGTGCCTTAATAAAATGATAGCTAGGCTTTCTCATATTCCCTTACTCCATTCTAGGGTTTGATTTTTCATAGGTAGATCTCCCTCTATACTCCATCACCCAAGATCAAGCACTAGCCTTCCCACATTAGTGATCATACCACAAAATTTCAATACACCTAATCCCTCTCTCCCCTCTCAAATTTTCAGTCATTTAAGGCAATTTACTAGCCTACTACGAATCACCAATCAATATAATCACTCATCAAACACATCACCAATAGTAGAAATGGGATCATCAATAGGCGCTAAATAAACATCATCTAGCTTAGATTTTTCATACTCCTCAAGGATGTCTATAACATCAGTAGAGATAGTTGTAGTAGTATTAGGCCTAGCAAAATCATAAGTTGGTCGAGCTACACAATTGGGACTTGCATGTGCCATGCTTAGTGCTTTGCTTCCTTCAGTTCCTAGTCCTACTACTAAATCTACAATGGGATTAACCCCCCAGATCTATGGCATTGATATCAAAACCATAATCAAACTCTATTGTTGAGTCTCTTCTACCCATTTTGAAGTTGGCTCAATATCATCCAACATAATGGGATTTGTATTAGGTCTTTTGTTATGCAAACATCGATATCTTAGTCGAAGCTTGTGCTACAAGAAGAAGAGACCATTTAACCATTTTTGTTCCAAATAGTTTATCTTCTTTGTGTCAATCTGCTCAAAAATAGACCAATTATACCCACACCCAAAAGCACTACAAGTTTGAATGAAGACTATAACTACAAACTTTTGCAATTAACAACAATGATTGCCAAATAACTCCCACCAATGTGTTACACAAACAAAGACTAAAGTTAAATCATTGTCAACAATTTAGATTGTCAGTTTGGCTAAAAGATCGAGTATTTACAATTTTGAACAATTGAACTCTAAAAAGGAAAAATTGGAATTACTTACTAAGTTGTTCCACATCTCTTGCAACCTTTGCTAGGATTTTTCCAAAGCTACCTATGGCCCTAGTGATAGCACTAATCTATCAATGTATTTCAAACTACTCGAACTAATCAAGGACCATCTGTCCCAAGCATTCACACAACCCGTCTTTGACTGACCTAGTTTGACCTTCTCATAAACGAGCTTTATAATGGTCCCTTGGGTTCAAGAATACCCAGCTACATGTATAGGGCAATGGAGTTGATACTTCCATCTATTATCAATGATCTCCCAGATAGATCCATACTTACCTACTCTATCCTTACAGGCTTCCCATATCTACTCATTTACTTGATTATAGACTCATAGATGTAGCCCATGTCCAAATTTTGCCCATCCAACAACTGCAGCACCTTAATAAGAAGTTCACCATTTTTCACAATCTCATGCTTTTTTCCAGAAAGTGATTGTCAAAAACTTTATATTTGATGTTTTTTCCATTTTGTTTGCAAGCCCATCAAGATACATTCCAATCATCACTTAGAAATCATTTTATACAACTCCTTTGTTTGGAAATGAGAGATTGTAGCATGAGGAAGTGAATTACAAATCACATGATGGTAAGCCTAACAAGCTCATTGCCCTCGATGGATTTCCTCATTAGGATCAATATCCATGAGTGGTTGTAGATGTATTTTGTGATACACTTGGCATGCTTTACGATGTTCTTTACCCAATCCGCTTTGCATATGTGCAACACATGGTGTCCAAAAATATGGTCAAATATTTGGATTGTAGTATCTTTCTAACAAGAACATAGTTCGAGGCATTATTTGTGATGACCTAAACATTGTTTTCCTCCCCCATTGTCATAATCATCTCATACAAAAGTTCAAATAGCAAGATTTCATCTTTCACCCTATCAGATGCATCAACTAATTTCAAAAACAAAGTTCCCTGAGGGAAACAGACAAGGAAAATTATGATATTATGACCCATTCAATCAGTCCATCCATATGACATGATGGAACAACCCATTTTGGCCCATGACTCTCTAAACTCCTACAAATATTCATCTATGGACATAATCTCCTTTTGCAAAAGACATCCCTTGAGTCATGCATACTAGAGCCTTTGAAGCCCTTTCCTACAACAACAACAACAAATTCCCACATGGATTGGTAAAAAAGTGAGTGTGTGGTATTGAAGGGCATATATGCATCATACCACCATTTGGAAATGTATTCAAAAGCAGCGTCTTTGTTTGCATCTTCCAAAGGGTATCCAAGGTGGGTTGAGCTTAGGCTTGGTTGAGAGGCACTAACAAAGGCGAAGCCAAGGTAACGTGTGAAATAGCTCTCAATTTTCTTTTTTTAGTTTGAATGCAAGACTCAAGATGGTGAGGAACATAGTGGAAGGCATCATGGACATTGGTGAAAGCGATAGAGAAAGACTCTTCAAGTTCAAAATCACCACTACCACTTGCTCTCATAAGTAAAAGTTGTCTCATCCTTGCAACTTCTTTTATTGTATTTTCCCTAGCCTTTTCCCTTTCAAGTTTTTCAAATTGTCTAAGCATTTCTACTCTAATGTGCCCTATCCCTTCTTTTGGTGTACCACATGGGGCTCGAATGTTGTTTCAACCTATGAACATCACCATTCGCAAATTGTTTGGTTGTGAATAACATCACAATGGGTCTATGCAATGCCTTTGAAACTTGGGGCCATGGATGATGAAATTTAAGTAGAAAGAAATTTGCAAATTTGAGAAAAAAGTGCAACAAATTACAATGGAAATTGTATCTTAAATTTAAGAAGAAAACGGGGTTGATTTTAAATTGAAAGAGAAAAGTTAAAAAGCAAGGACAACATATAGATCTGCCTTTTCAAAAGAGGAAAAGCATACCTGGGAAAGTAAAAAAGGGTTGTAGCCTCCTCCAACAGATGCCAACACCACCTAGACAACTCCAAACCAGCTCCAAATTATCTCCAAGTTGCCAAACTAGCTCCAAGCTTGCTACTGATAGACAATTATTGAAAAACTCAACACCATTGCAGAACTTATGAAGCTCAAATATACTCACCAAAGCTCACAATCAAAGGCGTCAGACAAATAGGAGGGGGAGGATTCTCTCTAATGCAGAGTGTTAGGATTTAGTGAGATATTTCACCCTTTTTTATAAAATAACCTAAAAAACCTCTCAAATCCATGTGTGTGGGGTCCTTCACCATCTCAGCCAGTTCATGAAAGGACCAACTGATTCAAATTGGTTTGTACCATTGTGGTATTATTACCGCAAAATCTAGCAGGCTTAATGCAAGCCTCACTAGGCAATCTACGTATTATGGCAACAATGAGATAAGACACATTATCACATCAACGGCATTAGCCTGCTTTTTAGTAGTACATATCCCTATAAGGGAGGTTTCTTGAGCAAGGCTTAGAGGTTAGATGACTAGGGTTTGAAGCCAAATGGCTCTCTAAGGGACTTGTAGATAAAATCATCTAAACAAATCTTCAACAAAGAAGGGTCCAGAGGTGATAAGACTCTAATGGTTATGGGAGAAGGTACTGATAAAACCTTGAATGCTAACATAAGAGCTACAAGTGTCATGTAAACTTTCCACCAACCCTAGTAGACTAGAAGAATGTTGTCATAAACTAGGTTTTTTATTGTATACAGATTTATGACATGGAATAGCATATAACATGAAGGAAAAAGCCTTAACATGGTAGATTCAATAAAGGATCAATGGCTAGAAAAAGGTAAGCAAGGATAAGGAAATTTTAAGGTTTTTAATTGTTTCAAATGAATAAAACAGCAATAAGTAAATAGACATCAGCCCTAATTGTGGGGTAAATAAATGCAATTAATGCTCGACTTTTCCTTTTAAATTTATTAAATGTAATTCCTATAAATAGGACAATAATATTAAATACAAGATTACCATAAAATGCAAATTAAAACCAAAACCTAACCCTAGTTACCAAGAAATAAGGAACAAAGATAAATTTACAAGGTGATCCCACAACTAGACTAGTGCCTCTATTCAATTAGATTATGCAGTCAAAAATGGTGAGGTCAATGATAGAAAGACTTGGATGAAAGGAGTGGAAGAACAAATGTCTTTTCCTAGAAACCCTATCAACTTCTTTTAGCAAGCGATTTAAGATTGAAGGATGCATGCAACAAGTGCCTTTATGGATTATTGAATGAAAATTTCGCATAACATATAAAAACAAAATTTCATGAAATATTTTTCACTTCTTAATATGGCACATAGAAACCCTAATTTTAGAAAATTGTGTGCAAAATGGAAGAAAAATAACAATAAACTTGCATATTCATCAAGAACAACTTCATCAATCCAAAGATAGTCTCTCCACGCAAAAATATCCTTCCCAGTACAATTCACTCCATCATCCATCCATAGCAACTAAGAGAAAAAGACCACAGGACTAATGCGCACTCGCTCAAGAGAGAAGAGAGGAGTGTGTGTGATGATGAACAAGTGAAAGTGGCTTCCCTTAATTTATACAAGGGCAACCAAGTCATGTTTCACAAATTTACAACAAAAATCCCTACAAGTTTGCTTGTAGTGTTCAACTAGGCCTAACGGTCACGAGTTGACATTAAGATAGCTTTACAAAATGATAAAACATAAACATACGTCATAAATCCTCCACATGTGTAGGATGAGAATATCTCGAACATGTCGTCATCCTCCAAATATGGACATCTCCATCAAGCAAGAGGCAAAGTGGGTCCAAGTATGCTCCTCACTCCAAGGGACATCACCAAACCGCATGGGTACATCTCCAAGTAACATCTCCTCCACCATGATGTCAACATCGAGAAGGCTCACATCACTCTTCTAAGGCATGCATGGGTGATGTAGCAACCCTAAAAGCAAGCATTGGCATCAAGGCATGGTGTGTTAGCCCTCCCAAACCACCTCAACAGTTTCTGTCATCATCAAAGCTTTGAAACAAAGCAATGTCCATTAAATAGGGTCATCTTGGGTCCATCTGGGCACATCATCAATAATGCCAAAGCCTTGGCTTCTTGGTTCAACGTCTCTGCCTCCAGAGGTGTAGCAAGGGGGCATACAACCATGTGGAGGCTCCTCAAAGCCCAACATGCATCTCAGGAGGGAAATGTAGGGGGTTGCAAAGTCATATGTGCTCTCAAAATTGGATTGGACATCCTCCGAGTGGTGCTAGAGAGGTGCCAAGCCATCCTTAAGGGGATCTCTACTGCATTAGTAATGAACCACCTCAAACATACAAGATCAAGTGAGATCAACATCATTAGGGGAAAAAATTGTTAAAGAATGTAACTAGTGTCGGTCTTCATAATTGTATTTGAGTCATGATGTAATGTAATTGTCAAAATAAGAAAAAAAGAAAAATTATTTAAGGAAAAGTTATTTATTAGCATGGGTTTCATGCTTATTTATTTTATTCTAGGTCAAAGCCTCCATTGTAGGCTTCTTGGGCTTTGTATATCAAGAAAGAAAAATTATTTTGTTGTAAATAAGTCATAAAATCCTCCACCATCAAGTCGGCCTCAAGTCCTTCAAGTTGGCCTCAAAGAATAGCTTCAAAATGCTATATATACCCATGCATTCGACCTATTGAGGGGCAAATATATATCATCACATCGCTCTGCAATTTGCACAAAGAGAAGGAAGTGTGAAGATGTCTAAATAGGTCTTTTTCCATCAAAGGGAAGGAATTATCATAGCGAAGGAAAGAGAGATCTTTGGAATCGAGATTCTACCTCAGATGCAAAGGAAATAAAGAGAAACTGCAGGGACGAAGGTACAAACCAAGCTTGAAAAGTACAGATCAGACCAACACTATTGTTGACTCGTTTTGGAGAAACAGACGTATATTAACTCGGAGAAAGTTGACTTGGTTACATAATGGCTGACATGGTGGATGGAGGGAGTCTATGGTCCTAGTTGTCTCAATTTCATTTGAGACACCAAGGAATGTTATTTTGCACATTATTTTATTATTAGGGGCATCATTAGGCCTAATTAAGCAAATCAAACCCTTAGAAGATCATATATATTGATGAGAGAATTATTCTATTCCTCATCATCGCCAAGATTTGTATCTCTCTTTTCTTGATAATTTTGCTATAGCTATTGATGGACGAATTTGAGAAATATTGATGCATTTCGATGTTTGGATATCTTTTCTTATTCTTGGAGCATTGATTTTGTCTCTCTTTGATGACTGGATATATGTAAGTGCTCTTTCATGGTTTATCTCTCTCTTGTACACATGATTAATGTATGGAATTTTCGCTCATGAAATCTTAAATTCTGCCCTAATTTAATACCAATATGTCAAATTTTAATCTTGTGAGAATATTGCATATGTTACATGTTTGGGTATAGTGAATGAATGTTCCTAGGGGTAAATTATCTCCATAATTGCCTTGAGAAGTCATCAAATTGTTGCAAGAAGAAGTATAAATTCTTTTGGTAACCTAGTAGTTTCCTCTAGGGCCATAAGAAGTTGCCATAGGACTCCTTGACTAGGTAAAAGAACTCCAAAAGTTGAAAGCACTTTGACTCCATTCTCCCAATAGGCTAGGCACTGATCTTATCCTTGGTGGTCACCCTAAAGAATATATTTTTCACCTCTTTTTCCCCTTCTTAAACCTTAACCCTAGAGGTCTCCTAGGGCATCAAGTGAAATCCAATTGAGCCATCCATTATGAGTTCCAGTTGCGCTACAACTACGCTAGGGTGTTCTCTAGGCCCTCACAAATTTCGAAATATTTTCCACGACAAGATTTTGAAATATCTCAAGCCCTAGCTCCAATTTAGTTCTTGTTCCTGGGCTTCCTTGGTTAGTGGCTTCCTCAAGGATCATTGCACTAAGAATTCAAGTCAATTCGATTTCTTTGACTCTTTTCTCCTCCCTTTCTTGGACTAGGTTGTTGTTTCAAGTTTCACCTGAAACCCTAGCCCTTGTTTGGGTCCACTTGGGCATCCTTGTGGTCCTACACCTTCATCATTCTTATTTCACAAGACCACTTTAGAAACCCTTTTCACATGAGGATATTAGGTTTAGGGCATCCCTTATCAAGGAATATCTCTAATCCCTAGGTCTAGGCTTCCTCATAAGCCTTTCTTGGAGAGCCATACACCTTGCTTATTGAGCAAGTAACCCATATCATTTGAGTCTCTCCTTTAAATGGGATCCTAAAATCACTATCACTCCATCATTGATATATATCATCCTTAGTGATTTCCCTCATACCGAGACTCCTCCCATCAGTGAAAGTCTGTAAAGAGCAAGGGACATTGATTGAGGTGACAGTGGGTCTTTGTCCCATTGTTGCCACTTGGACTAGTAGTTGCCCCTTTGGAACCCCTCCTAGGACCCTTGCTAGATCGAGCGATAACAAGATGTAATCTCAGTCTTTTGAAGTCTTGTAATTTGTGGAACGATGAAAAGGTTCAAGGTCTACTGTTGGACACCTAATCCTCAATGGGTTAGTGTGGAAGACGAATAGACAAAAGGAGTCCAAGAGACCTTGGGATGTGGAACCCAACGGTCACAATATGTACTATAAATGTATATCACTTGTTAATAAAAAAATCGTACTCTCATGTTTTATCCTTCATATTCTATTGCTGCCCATGTGTGTTTAACATGGTATCAGAGCAGGTACCTTCCTAACCTACTCAAATCTTGTGTGAACCACAAGTTTTGTGGCATTTGTGTGCATTTCATCTCTCCCATCTATTACTTTACTGCCATTCTCAGCCTGGCATGAAAAAACGCTCAGAGCGGCATATGAATTCGTGCGTTGCCATCCCTGACCCATCGACTCTATGCATGATAATTGATACTCCTTTGAAATAGAGTTGTGACTCCTAAGGGGAGATTGTTTCCTCTTGTTCCAATAATATGTGAAGTACAATACAACTGTTGGTGCCAGCGCAAATCCTCCACTGGAGCAACCTATTATTATAATGGCTGACTTCTTTAGACCGTGGGGACAATGTTTGCTACGAGGTCCATCGTTGCAATAACATACCAACGGCTCAATTGAATCTGAAACGTTGTAACCGCATATCCCTCCACTCGCAACCAAATATTAAATCCATCAGGCATCTTGTTGGGATATCCAGGAAAAGCAGTCATATCCAAGGGTTGGAAAGAATAGATATCGCCTGAATTTTGTGCTGAGCTTCCTACAATTGAGTCTCAGCTTTTGAAATAGAAGCTTCATGTTCTGTCGCTTTCTTTGCAAGTTCTTTTCTCAAATCTTTCTCAACTTTCTTCCACTTATATGACAAAATAGTCATTTCATCTCTTAAGCTTTTGATTTCATTAAGAAGGATTTGATTGAGATTCTGCAACTTCGATGTCTGATCATCTTCTGTCTTTGGAGAGCACAATTCATTTGAGGAAGCACGTCCATCTGGAATTTCAAGATTCGTTGTCTCCCTAGTTCTTTGCCACCTCTTCATCTTTGTCCACTGGGTGAACTGCCTTTTCTACGCAGATGACAAAATGACAGGCTTTTGCTCGGACAAGTTGCTATTCTGGTCCCTGACAATAAAGAACTTGTTGGTATGACAAGAGAACTTCAATATTGTGTAATTCCTGCCATGAATCGCAGTTACTGGACTTGAGTTATGTTTACAGTCGATCTGAAAGTTGGGGAGACCGCATCCGTGATTCCCTATACCGAAAGGATACCAGATAGTCTTGGCGACATTGGCGTAATGGAAGCGTGGAGACCAAGCAGTGAACGTGAAACAGTTTGAAAGTTGTGGAGGATTGAACGTTGGTGCACCTAGGAGTGATTGTCGAAGGCTCAAAATAAGGTAATATCGCTCCTCCTACGAGCACGGATTACACATTGTTGGCCTGACTTGGCAAACCATCATTGTTCTAGCATCGTGGCATCAAACCACCATACCACCCATCGTGGCTCCACCGAACAGTTTCTGCCATTCTACAGTTTACATAACGCCCCAATACGCTGCTCTTTGTACCTATCAGATTGCAGGACCTAAATTTGGCTCTGCCCGGCTAAATCCTGGTATATACGTTGGATTTCTTTGTGCGTTATACGTTGGCTATTGTCAAATCTCATCATTAGCTGAATTAGGCATTACTGCCGCCTGATGCAGACCGTCGCTTGAGGCATTCATATCCTTTTTTAACCCTCTTCCACTCTAAATACTATGTCTGTTACGGACCAGGGTTCATCTCCACCTCTTAACATCCGAGTTTGGTTAGATTTGGGAGCCTGCCAAAACTAGCGGGAATTGAAATCAATTTGTGGAAGGGAGCCTACCTCTATAAGTTCCATCGTTGGAGAATGTTGGCCGACTACGCATGAGATTGAAAACAACACAGTTATCTCTCTCATGTTGCAGATATACGAGCCTGGGCATACATTTCACATCCGCCGACAATCATTCGAATCTGGTCGATTAAGGAAATCACAAAACTGTGACGTCCTTGACATTCGATTTGTTCTAGCTCCGAGACACGGAACTACGCCAATTCGAGGCCAAGTATCTCAAAACCCGTGGCTCACTCAAAACCCGTGGACGCAATTCACACTCGCACTATTTTGTGTGACTTGAGTTCCAGACTGAGTAAGACTTAAAGAACAGAGGCCAATTTTTTTAGTGTCAAAGTCATCCAGCAGAGCAATAAATTCCTCACACAGCACCTTTGTTCGACCGAAGTCATTCCGGGGAGAGATACCAACTCGCCCACCCTTGAGACAAATTGTCATAGGCCGAGTCCACCCCACACAGGTAATTGCAGTCGACTGAAACCAGTGCAAACACTACTGATTCGGCCATTCCTGACGCTGGCAAGGAAGGGCTATCGCTCAGCAAGGTAGAGCACCTCATTTACAAGTGCGCCGATGGTTTTCGAGAGAGTTTATCAATTCTTCCAACGTATCAAGCCACCACACTGAACTGGTCAAGCCACGTTTCCCTTCGATTCTACACAAAAAAACTCACAAAAAAAGGGAAGAGAATGATGTATGAACAAGACAATCCTCTGGAGCTTATATCAACGTGTTGATTCTTACAAGAAAACGACTCTACATCGACTGATTTGAGATAGGATGTCAACATCTTCTAAGACCCTGATTTGAACTCTTGAGAGGATAATGACATTATATCTTTGAAGGAAAGAGGTATTCACTTGTTGATTCCAGAGTTGTTGATTACTTGCTATATTGGTTGTTGCATAAGTATGTATGGTTCATGAAAGTAGTGTTATTTTAGCATCACAGGGATTGTTGCTGGTTGATTGGAACATTGATTGTTAAAGCCCAAAAAATGACTTTAATTTATGATGTATTAAATTTATTAATTACTTTGATACAATCTAATGACGGTGGGATGCTAAACATTAACAAAGACACTCTCTGTGACATTCAGACCTGCCTGCATAATGCACAGGAAAAGATCGATTTTTTGCAACTTGAATCACAGGTACAGCAAGAAGAGCTACACAAAATAAACATCATTCTGAACCTGTTTCTGTTCAGAACATCGAGACAGCAACCCATCAGCAGCAAGTCAATAATGTTACAGTTCATTCAGATTTAGTACCCGACAAAGCAGCAAAGTTACATGCAAATGCAGAAGTTCAGCTTGCACTTCCCAAGCCCATCATCAGACCTTGGGAAGAGCTTGTCCACAACAAGCACAGAACTGGTCTTGGATATGACAAGGATTTGTCCTTTCATATTCCAGACTACTCAAAGCCCATTCAGTTTCAGAGTGCTGGATTCATTCATGACAGCTCACATTTAGCTGTTCCAGATTTTGCCCCTCTTCCATAGTAGCAGCAACAACAACAGATTGTAAAATGCTAACACTGTGACCAAGTTGGCCATTTGAAAGATCACTATTTTGATCGTCATCCATGTAAGCACTGTCATAAAACCACCCATTCTTTAAACAGATGCTTCAAAAACAAACATCCTGCAAGAACAAAGATTCGTCTTGGATGGATCACTTCTTGGCAATGGGCATCAACAGCCAAGAAGATATTCCAGTCACATGTCAAAACTTGTTCCAAAGTATTGAATGTCTTGCAGTTGAGTTTTCTCCATCATCTCACCTTATATCTGATAGGGGGGAAATGATGGTCATCTACAAGCTTCAAAGTCACATCAAGCGAGCCTGAGCCACAACCTGCCACACTAGTTT
>APFE030000751.1:67758-78401 GCA_000404065.3 Pinus taeda
AGCCTAGTGCTGCCATGCATTTTTGCACATTTTGTATTACAGCTCTCTTCTTGGACTCATACATAACCCTTCGGATTGGGGAGGGAATGTTGGACACCTAATCCTCAATGGGTTAGTGTGGAAGCCAAATAGACAAAAGGAGTCCAAGAGACCTTGGGATGTGGAACCCAACGGTCACAATATGTACTATAAATGTATATCACTTGTTAATAAAAAAATCGTACTCTCATGTTTTATCCTTCATATTCTATGTTGTCCATGTGTTTTTAACATCTACAAGCAAGCATATTATCTTTGTCTTAAAAGCAAGCAGTTTAGATCAGGGAGAGATCTATTTGGAAATTTGTAGCAACCTAAAAACCTCTACTACAGTTAAGAGAAGACATCTAGCATTCAGTTTGTAAGAAAAGGGAAACAAGCACATAGGAATATCAATCTTACAGGAATGAAAGACAAAGGTATGTAATCTTGAAGTAAGTAGAACATGATCATTTGTTTAGAATTTAGTATGAAATGTTTTTAGGGTTTAGTTGCTTCTAGGGTTTGCAAGTTTTTATCATAATGAAGAATGTTAATATCCAAGGATCGTAAAATTCTAGATAAACAATATAGAAATTCTTGTTCCCTCCAAGAAACCCTAATTCATGATATTTAGGCTTTACATGTATGTGATAATCTTTTATGAAGATAGGGTTTATAGGTACTCAAAGGATTTGTACTCGAAATCCCTTTGAATTCATTCTACAAGAGGTAATGAAAGCCCTAGATGAATATTACCCTATTGTACTTGTATATTTTGGTTGTGCTTGCCAATAAATATTGCAGGTGGGGTGACTTGATAAATCAAGTTGTATCCTTGGGCACAAGTTGACTCATAAGGAAATAAATGATGAAGACGATGTCATAATTCAAAGGAGCACTTCAATAAAAGAAACCCTACAAGGTTCGTAAAAGGAGCAACTCCAAGTATGTTTAAGACCACAAGATTTGTAGCTAATCTTTTTCAAGGTATGGTCATTTTGAAATTTGTTTTATACTACTAACTCTCCCATGTCTAGGATTTAGAATCATAAAGATTCTTGTTAGGGTGACTAATCTATAGATGGAATCTACCCTTGTCATGGTATCCTTTTCCAATTGTTCGTTTTTGTAAAACCCTAACCTTTAGGGTTCACTGTAAACTTTAAAGCCCTACCCTTTTAATGCTTAGTGTATATTCACAATAATGATGAAACTCTAGTCTACTTAGGGTTTAGAACATATAATGAGGCTCTCTTGATATTTAGGATTTTGGTAAAGTTACGAAGAAACACTAACCCTTTTAGGGTTTGTCGTTGATATCTAGGTTATATGATGAAACCCTAGATTTTTAGGCTTTATAACAAAACCCTTGAATCAATTAATGAAAGATCCTAGGAATGAAATCCTCAGTGTATATGCTTCCATTTGATTGAAACCCTAGCTTGGTCAATTTGTATATCTAACATTAAAATTTTGAACTAGGGTTTGCGACAAAACCCTAGTAGAACTTGATATATGTAGGAATTTACAAGGTAAGTTCCTCAGAAAGAACACCAAAGGACACCGGTCGCAAACAGATCACGGGTCAATACACTAGTATTCATGACGTGGCTAAAACCCTCAAAGAGGGAAACAGTCCACGGCCTGAGCCAACACTGCCACTTCAGGGAATTTATTAATGTAAAAGAAAGAAAATTTACATAAGCTTCTCTCATGAATGGTCACCTAACAAATGACCCTCCATGCGTTAAGCCACGACTCAAATGTCGATAATACTAAGGAGAAAATGAACCATCAGATCACTTCATGTCTAGAACATATCATGATCGTTGGATTGTAAGTTGCAAAAGGTATATACTAAAGAAACACACATTACCTAACTATACACTAGACCAAGTTGTAACTAATTATTTCTTATTTGTCGAAATAACCTAACATCCCCCTTATGAACAACTTGGGATAGGATTGAAGGATGTACAAAGATGACACAATAGGAGAAGGAAGGAGGTATTAGAGCCTGTCCCCCCTTAGTGACAACTTCCTAAACTCCAACCATAAATCGAAGTTTAGTAAACTTCGCCTCTGTGAGAGCCGTTCTAAAGATGTCTACAACTTAATCATCAGTTGAACAATATTACACTTCAATAACATGGTTATGAATGAGCTTTCTGATGAAGTGCATGTGTAGTTCAATGTGTTTGTTACGCTAATGTTGGACTAGATATTTGCATAGATGAATGGCACTTTGATTATCACACCAAAGTGTAGTCGGATGTTGCTACTGAAAACCAACCTCTGACAGGATCTGTCGAAGCTAGAGGGCTTCCTTGCTAGCTTCAATGGCACCATGATACTCTGCTTTTGTTGAAGAAAGAGAAATGGCAAACTGTTTCTTGCAAGCCCATGTAATAGGCTCAGAACCAAGAGTGAAGACATAAACTGCAATAGACTTCTGATCATCAGGGTCACCAGCCCAATCAATATCAGTGAAACCAACCAATAGAAGAGATGCTTTTGCAATGTAATGAATCCCAAACTGAACTGTACGTCGAACATAACGAAGTATTCTTTTAGCTGCTTTCCAGTGACTTTCATGTGGATTTCGCATAAACCGAGCAACAAGGCCAACAGCAAAGGAAAGGTCAGGACGGGTATGGGTCAAATACAGAAGTTTTCCAACAAGCTTACAATATAAGGTAGAATCAACTTCAGGGGAAGTACAAGTGATTGAAAGTTTGCCTCCAGACTGAAAGGGAGAAGGGGTTGGCTTATAGTCTTCCATGTGAAAGTGGCGTAGAAGATCACAGGCATACTTGGATTGGGAAAGGGAAATAACTTCTTTAGATGCAAGACTTGAAGACCAAGAAAATAATGCAAGTGTCCTAAGTCTGTCATTTCAAACTGCTTTTTTAAGGTTGGACTTCACATGGTTTATAAGGTTGGGATCACTACTAGTAAGGATAAGATCATCAACATAAAGAACAAGAATGATAAGAGACTTAACCACTTTCTTGGTGTAGACAGTATTGTTAGAATGACACCTAGAACAGTATCTAAAAGAAAGTTATCCATTTTGGCATACCAAGCCCAAGGGCTTACTTGAGACCATAAAGGGATTTCTTAAGCCGACATACAAGGTTGGGGTCTGTTTGTATAAAGCCAGGAGGTTGTTCCATATAGATTTCTTTATGCAAGTCTCCATGCAAGAAGGCGGATTTAACATCCATCTGATGGACTTCCCATTTGAAAGGGGTAGCAAGGGAAAGAACAAGGTGGATCTAACAAGTTTTCGTCCCTTTGGAAGAGGAACAAGGTCGCATGTATCATTTGCCAATAATGAAAGATATTCTTCATTCATAGTTCTGTCCCAATCTAGATGACCTGAAGCTTCTGCATAAGTTTCAGAATCATAATTCACTGAAGCTTGAGCCAGTAAAGAAGAGGCTCTATCGAACTGAGAACGTGTATGTCGTTCATCTCAGGCACAGTTAATTTCTTCTACCCAAAAATTAAGGTGTGATTGTTTCTTTTAGCTACACCATTTTGTTGGGGAGTATATGGAACAGTATGTTGCAATTGAATTCCATGCTCAGTGCAAAAGTTGATGAATTTGTTGTTAAAATATTTTCCGCCATTATCAAATCTTAGCTTAAGAATTTGATGTCCAGATTGTTTTTCAACGAAGGCCTTAAAGGCCAAGAACATGTTAAAGACTTCACTCTTGAGTTTAAGAAGTATACCCAAGTGCGACTGGAGAAATCATCAATGAAAGTTAAGAAATACTTGTAGCTAGAGAATGAAACAACCAGAAGTGGACCACATAAATCGCTATGCACAAGTTGTAAAGGAGCTAAAGCATGCCATGAGGCACATTTTTCAAAACTATCTCGATGATGTTTTCCGAGTACACATCTGAAACAAACACCATCTCTGCAAGATACCATAGGAAAACCTGTCACCATATTTTCATTACATAGATTTTGAAGGGAGCGATAATTTAAGTGACCAAATCGCTCATGCCAAAGTTTGCTCACTTCATCATCATGAGCAACAAATACCGAGGGAAGATTTGATGACCCAAAGTTGTTAAACTTATACAACTTTGTAGAATCATTAGCAATGTCAGTACCTAAAATCTGTCTAAGATCTCTTAGGTCGTTAATTACAACATCATGCGATGAAAATTCAACAGTTTTACCTTCACCTGAATGAGTTATCTGATATACAGATAAAAGGTTGCAAGATAAGGTAGGAACACATTATACATCATTAAGTTGACCATTGTCTAGATGAATAGTTCCAGTCCCTACAACACTAAGAGATATATCATCACCAACATAAATACGTTTGGTGTTATAATCATTTAAAGAAGAAAACATTGCTTTGTTTTTGGCCATCTGATAAGAATCTCCAGAATCAATGAGCCACTCATGAGAATGACAAGAAGAAGATACATTTAGTGCATAACCAAACCGAGATGCTTGACAACCACATCCAAAAAGTGTTATTCCTGAAGATGAAGTTGAAGTTGAAGAGTGCTCCAAATGGATGTTATGCTCTTGATGGTTGCTTCCAAGGCGTCCATCTTCTTAAAGCATTTGGATTCTAAGTGGCCATCACGATTACAAAAGTTGCAATGTTTATCAGTCTTCTTCCCTTTGTTTTTATTTGCCTTATCATTTTGTTGAATTGATTTTTCATTTTGAGACTGAAATTGCTTATGACCCTTCTTTGGTTTAGGACCATTCTTTTTTGGATGTTGTTTCTTAGGATTCTTTGAATTTGGTTGTTGCTAGGTTGCTAAGGCTTTCTTAGAAGAATTTCCAGTATTAAGAAGACCAAGATGTAAGCTCTTACTAAAGAATCACAAAAGGCATCAAAAGAGGGGGACTTGTAGTCTCGTCCTTGAGAAATAAAGACTTCTCTAGTAGAATGGAAGGTGGAAACAAACACAAAGTAGGTTGGTCCTAACTTAGTAAGACTGGAATAGATAAGGCTACCATCTTCTTTCTTAACCATCACACCTTCCAAGAGAAGTCCAAGGGTCTTGAACTTGAACAAAAAATCTTTAATGGAAGAAAAACTATTGGAGTCCAACATAAGCAACTCATTTTCAAGTTGATGGGCTCTAATTTCATTTTTAATTCCAAAAACTTTATTGAGTTGTTTCATTGCTTCATCAAGGTATCAATTTCTGCGATATAGAATCTAAAGTTTGGAAAAATAGACATCCCTATCAACCCACATGCTTAATCTTGCTTATTTTCCCATTTGGCTTGCTTATCTTCATCTTTAGGTTTAGACTCTTGGCCTGAGGCTATTCTATAAAGACTTTTACTTCTAAGTAAATCCACAATGTAGGATAGCCATTGGAAGTAGTTGGCGTTGTCAAGCATAACTAGGCATGGACTTTCCATTTTAAAAGAAACTAAGTTGTAGATGTTGAAACTAAGTGTTCTAATGGAAAAATCTCGAAAAATTAGGCCGATTCAAAAAAATGACTCTAAAAACAACTTCTGGATGAAGAAGTTACGGCTTTTTAAAGAAACGTTGTTGAAGATGCCGACGAACTACGTGAATGTTGGGAAGTGAATTATACTGTTATATTTAACCCCCCCCCCCCTATTCCAAATTTAATTTAATTAGCTCACTTTAAAAAAAGATTATTTTATGTGATCCACTTTTATAAATAAGTGAAAGTCACTTCTACAATGGTACTTTACGAACTATCCACTAAAATGTAACTGAAATAAAAGATAAAGAGACTTTAGAATTATAAGAAACTCACTTTTTATAATGAGTGAAAACATTTTTACATAAAGTAACTTTAAAACATAAATTACATGTGCTTTTTGAAAAAAGTAACTCAACAAAAAGAAAGACTTGAATCCAAGACCTCTATTTTCATAAAGTAACTTTGGACCAAGTGAGCTAGTTTAAAAGGTTGGTAATTTTTGGAAAGGAGGAAGGTTTTTTTTTCTCTCTAAAGCTTTGGAGTGCGTGCTTACTTGTAAAACCCCTTCTTTGCTTACAAATCAAAAAAACCACACAACCCAAAACAAACAAGAAAAAGGAAAACCAAGCCTTACCGCTTAAAGTTAAATTTGACCAAAAGCTAAATATTTTTCTCAATGTTTCTGATTTTCCGAAATCACACTAAGGCGCAATGAAAAAGAGCATATGCATAAGGAAAATCCTTTTTTGTTGTTTCTGGTTTGCCCAGATTGCACAAAGTCGCGCGGCAAAGAGCATACGCAGAAATGAAAGTTATAGATCTGGTTATAAAAAATTATGGAGGACTATAAACGGAGAGATAAATAACTATAACTGCAAATAAAAATTGTAAACCTCCAGATCTTAAAAATGACGTAACCAGGGCTACCAGAAACCTTTTTGCGTGAAACAAAAGGGGTTTTTCACTAGCACAGATGCTCCTAACACAATAGAGCAATCCTCTCGACCCGAAAGCAGTGAAAAACATTAGATCTAAGAAACGATAGTCGAATGCAATTGTACAGGCTTCAAATTTGGATCAGCGACAGATGCGGCCCTCAAATAGCTCTGATACCATGTAGGAATTTACAGGGTAAGTTCCTCAGATAGAACACCAAAGGACGCTGCTCACAAACAGATCACAAATCAATACACCAATATTCTTGACGTGGTTAAAACCCTCAATGAGGGAAATAGTCCACGTCCTAAGCCAACATAGTCACTTCAGGCAATTTATTAATGTAAAAGAAAGAATATTTACATAAACTTCTCTCATGAACGGTCACCTAACAAATGACCCTCCATGCTCTTTAAATAGAGATCATGGCAATCGGGTGTTAAGCCACACATCAAGTGTCGGTAATACCGAGGAGAGAATGAATCGTCGGATCACTTCATGTCTAGAACATATCGTGACCGTCGGATTCTAAGTTACAAAAAGTGCATACTAAAGAAACACACTTCACCTAACTATACACTAGACCAAGTTGCACTTAATTATTTTCTATGTGTCAAAATATCCTAACAAAATAAAATTCTAGGGCATGATAATAAAACCCTAGATATAGAAATGCTTTTGCTATGATTGAAATGCTAATATAGTTGTTGACATCTAAGGCTTTAGTCTTAAAGATGGAATCTAGGGCTTGTGACAATAACCCTAGCATAAATAGATGTGAAATTTTAGGGTATGAAAGATGTAACCTTTGTTGATTATGTGCTTATCTAGGATTAGGTTTTGCATACCTAATGCTTGATTGTTCTGATGCTTGCATTATAATGACATGATAATTTTTATAAAGTTAACTTTATGCTCCTATATATTGGTACTTGGTTTGTACTTATTGCTAAAAAATTTGTAGGAACATAGTCTTCAAGGTGTTGTAGATGTTTATCTACCTCACACTTAATGATGATTGAGCATGATGAAAAGAGGGAGATGCAAGAATCTTTAAGTATACATTGTTGATGTCCTTGTTGCCAAGTAAGGATAGAAGGAATGCTATTTCGAAAGGTTGAAGTTCTCTAATGAAATGATATAGCGAAAGAAAGAGTTTATGTCGCTGGAAGAATAAAATTGTTGATGGACATATTCCCTGGTTAAGAAGAAACTTGGATAAAGGAAAAGTGTATATTTCCTTAGTTGAGAGGGAGCCTGGTTGAAAAGTTAATCTCTTCCAGTTGATAACTTGATATAAAGATCATAAGGATGATTGAGATTTGAGAATAGTTAAAGCACTGCAGAAGGATATTCATGATTAATGAACAAGACTTGGATGTTTTTGGAAGAAGTGTTGAGGATGAGTTTGGTGTTGCTAAATAAGTTGAAAAAGGAAGCTTCTATAAAAATGATTTTGGATATTATGATGACCTAAGCAGCATCAGAATAATTGAGGACCCCAAAGGTTTGTGCTAACATTATAGAGAGAACATATATATATATATATTATATATATTTATATATTGAAATTTTAATATTGATTGGGGTTGTGATTGTGCAGGTAGATCTCTCCATAAGAAGGTTAAACATTTTGGAAGCGTGTTTGGACTAGTAAATATATCTTATTTAGTTTATAGGGAGAGATGTAGCATCTTGGGACGGCAACATGCTTGGGAAAACATCTGGCCGACCTATGATGATGCCGAGATCCCAAAGTAGGGAGGGTATTGTTGGTCTTGTGCAGCTCCGACCTTGGATACGACACCTAGATTCCTATGGGTTGGTGTTAGAGTTGAAGCCTAATGGTACCTATAGTGGCAGAAGCTTGGGACACACCTTAGTTCCAAACAGTTAGATACCTTGGTCAAGTATCTAATCTATAGCATTGTGTACACTATAACTCTTCATTGAACATATCATTTTGAGTTCATCCTTGTACCTATATATATATATATATGTATAATTATGAATACCTCCCTAGTTAAGAGGGAGTGTTAAAAAATGTAACTAATGTCGGTCTTCATAATTGTAGTTGAGTCAGGATGTAATGCAATTGTTAAAAGAAGAAAGAGAAAATTTATTTAAGGAAAAGTTATTTATTAACATGGGTTTCATGCTTATTTATTTTATTCTAGGTCAAATCCTCCATTGTAGGCTTCTAGGGTTGAGTCATAAGTCATTATCCATGACATAGACCCTTCTTGGTTTTTGTATATCAAGAAAGAAAATTTATTTTGTTGTAAATAAGTCATAAAATCCTCCACCATCAAGTCGGACTAAAGAACAACTTCAAAAGGCTATATCTAACCATGCATTTGACCTATTGAGGGGCAGATATATATAATCACATCAATCTATGTTGAGAAATCTAGGGGCAGCTACATTATGTGATTTCTCTTACTTTGATAAGAGCATGTGATGTATTTTTGCTTATCTTGATTAGATTCTGTTTCACCTTAATTATTAGTGTTATTTTCATCAAACAGCTACCAAACCATAAAGAACAGTGACACAAAAAGACACAAGATATAGTCGATCATCCGAGCCCAAAACCTCGCACGGTCTCCTTTCTTTACAAACCTTACCATGGTCTTCTTCTCTATGGAAATGTCATGATCAATACTTCTGGTCATCAGATGTTGACATCTTGTTATCGTAGTTGCATCTTTCGCGATCTCTTCTTTCTTTCTTCACATGTTGCTTCCCAGGAACTTTCCATACATAGTTCCTTCATCTTTGTCAACTACCTCATTCCACATGAGGACATATTATGTTGATTTCATCTTATCAATATGTTAACCATGACTTCATCCATCTTTTCAAAAGAAGAGATCTTTGATCATGATCATGAGGTAGAGCATTTACCATCCTATCTGCAACTATATGATGACATGACTTAATCTATCAAATATATACATACCTCTTTTCTCCTTCTAGCCATCTAGACTTCCTTCAGAAACTTCCTTTCCTTGATTGAGAGTACTTCAATCATCTTGACTTGTTGCACTCCTTTGTCACCATACCATCATCCTTCTAAACAATGTATCCCACACAAGGTGGAATGATACTTGGGACACTTGCTTCTTCCAAGTAGAGGTGAACCTTCTAGTGAAGATTCCAATAGAGGATCTTGATTGTCCTCATCCAACAAATGCTTCTTTCTCATGATGATGATGTATGATGAATTCCTCTTATCATGCTAGATGATAATCTTTCAATCATATGTACTGTATATAATTTCAATGAGGTTTCCAAGAGCTACTTCCTTTATATGAGAAGTGCTATAGCTCTGTAGACTTCTACTTCAGCAATTCTTTCAAGCTTTTCTAAGGAAGTAGCTCTTGCTTTAACAGTATGCTTCTACTATGATGCAATCTTTTACTAAGATGGATCTCGTCATAACACTTCTCATCTTGACTGCCATGGTGGAGATGTTTTCACCTCCTACTTCTCCTTGCTATGCATTGGAGAAACCTAAGAGTGAAGATCTATCCCTTTGGATTTCTTCTCATCAGGTTCTTCCACTTATTCGGTGATATCAACTTCATTTCTTTCTTTCCTCTTGTTGTCCTTCTTGACCTTCGAACAATCTCTCTTATGGTTCCCATATTCCTGACAACTATAGCATTGGACTTTTGACATGTTCTTCTTTTTATGAGAACCAGATTTCCCAAACTTTTCCTTTCTTTTAGCCATCGCAGCAAATGCTTGAACTTGTTCACCAAGTCCCATGTCGCTCTTTGCTTTCAACCTGGTTTCTTCAATTTTAAACAATGACCAAAGTTCACTAAATGGGGTGGCTTCCTTCTTTCCAAAGATGCTAGATGTGAAGTTGCCTTATTCCTTTGGAACTGTGTTGAGAACTATAGTGGTCATTTCTTTATCGGGCATTATTTCTCCCAAACCTTGTAGTTAGTCTCTTATTTCGAATACCTTCATTAAATATGGGGTTATTACATCTTCATTTTGTACAACTCACTCCTCAAAGATTTCACTTCTCCTATAGTACTTACGGAGAACAATTCTATTAACTTATCATGTATTTATTTTGATGTCTCCAACTTTGATACATAAGGTATGAGGCTAAGTTGCACGAAACGGGGAAATGGGTACGAGTTTCCGAAACGGGCACGAGTACGAAACGTGACCGCCCCCCAAATTTTGGAAACAGGGAAACGCAATATATATA
>APFE030000751.1:78643-94132 GCA_000404065.3 Pinus taeda
TTATTACATTATGATTAAATTGTCAATGCATAAACTATAAGTCTCTAAATTTACATCACATTTACTCATGAATGATCACATAATGAAAATAGCAATATTGAAAAATCAACCATGAGAAATTTCTAATTTCTTGTCTCGTGCTTGATTGGGAGTCTCCTCCTACGTAGTCGAACGACCTTAGTGCTCTTGACTAAATACAAGTTCCATACCCTAGTACCCGACGTGCTCTTGATTATTAGGAGTCTCCCCTGCATAGAGGGGCTTGGTTCTCTTGATTAAATACAAGTTCCATACCCTAGTACATGACAAAATCCAATGGAAACATTGCAATCCCCCCAATCCTGAAATCCTGAAAACAAATAAGTCTGCTGGATTTTGAGTGAGATCTAAAATTCTACTTTCCCCATATGAAATCCAATGAGGGAGAAACCACTCTCAAACATCTTGAGTCATTTCATGGTAATGTTAAAAATTTAAGTAAAAGGATGAAATGTTGGAAATAATATTGAGAGGGGGGGTGAATTAGTATTAGCAAGTCAATAAATTTTCATTTCCATAATCAGACTTATATACGCTACTTCAGTTAATTGAACTCATGTGTACACGCAACTGTGTTTAAGGAAACTAGCGTATATCCAGTAAACTTATGATTCAGTGAATTCATCATATGTTGATCTTTAATCAGTGCATCAAAACTTCATAAACAGTAACCAGGTGCAGCGAAAAACAGAACAGACCATCACACATAAGAAACACGCATGAACACCAAAATATAAGGTGGAAACCCAATGTGGGTGAAAACCACCTGCTGCAATCGTCTCTATCTTCTTTCAATAGTAAGATAATTATGTTTACAATTTTTGTATTGGTGCAATCTTATACCAATACGCAAGCTTCTACTTCCAAAAGGCTACAACCTTCTCTCATTCTCCAGCTTCTACTGGAAGGGAGCTACAACCCCCTAGCTCTTGTACTAGCTGATATGTTTACTAGTACATAGGTGTCGGCCTACAGAAGGCTACAACCTTTTGTTTTTTTCCAGGGACCTCATTACATAAATTTTCAGACTGGATCCATCAACAACATCAATCTTCAAATATATCTGCATCAACCAATCTCCTTTTTGAACCAACCATGACCGAATCAATCAATCACTCCATCAATCTGATAATTCATAACGCTGTCACCAGAATACAGTAACCAGAACTCAAGCCAGAACCCAGAACACTGAAACAGCAAACAGAAGCAACTAAAACATATTTTATAAGGTATACGCTACTTGCATGTGTCGAACCTGCGTGCATACGCGCTTTCCTCAAGGCAAACCAGCGTACAAATCTGCAAACCAAATTTATGATGTATACGCTGCTTTGATATAGAGAACCAGCATGTATACGTTCTTTTTCTAAAGTGAACCTACGTACAGATCTGTAAATGATGATTTAAACATTACAACTATTCCAGACTTCAATCATACCCAGATCATCATATTTATACACTACAACATGCGTCAGTTATTCAGATAAATGATCAAGCCACATAAAGATAAATCACTTCAAGCCTTGAGATCCTGATACATCATTAGATCTTATCCTTCATCAAACGCTAAGGTTCATCCTTGGTTCAGATCAAGCATAGGACCATAAGCCAATAACCTACATATTAGATCTCACACTTCATTAGATATTCGATACTTGCACACCTTGGCCTAATGATCTTCTCCTCCTTTTATAGTCTTAGGCCTTTCTCAATACCATGGACCAAAACCACTTAGGACCAATACCTTGGACCAAATACCTAGGGTCAATACCTCGGACCAGATACCTTGGACCAATACCATGGATCAAAATACCATGGACCAAATACTTCGGACCAACAATTTAGTTTTCCAAGGTGTATGCGCTTTTCCTTCTATGAAAGTGTGTGTGTACATATACGCGGCTTGTATACAGTGAACTTGCGTGTATCACTGTATACGCAGCTTGATCAATGGTGAACCTGCGTATACCTCTTTTTCTTCATTCTATGAAAACTGATCTTTAATTCTTTGTTGTTTTCCTACTATACTTTCATCTGAGTTGCCTTCTGAACTGATTCCTTGAAATTGCCTTGCATTTCATCACATCTGTAAATACTATTGTCATGCATTTTGTCACATCTGATATCTCTTCTCTAGATTCATCTAGTTACCATATACAGGTGTGTTGTTTTGCTACAAGTGGGTTGCCATCAAGTACAACACATACATCATAATGCCAACATGAAAATGAAAAATAAATGAGAATGTTACTTTTACTTTAAGAATTTAACATTACCATGAACTGCATACCAACACTAGGGCCATAGGCTTGAACATTAAGTTGCCCCACTCAAAAAAAATCCTCTTTTTAATAACTTGAGAGGCATCTAGAAGCATCCAGAAGATATTTTAGTAACCCAATAAAAAGTTAGAAGCGAAAAAATTTAAAAAAAATACAAGAAAAGGTCAAGTTAGAAGAGGAAACTCCACCATACGCCCTGGAAACTCGTTTCTGGCCGTACTGGCCATGTTTCCTCATTTTTGTTTCGTTTCCGACCAGAAACAAAACCTTCTCCAATGTTTCCTACAACTTAGGTATGAGGGGATCCTTGATGGATTCAATCAAAATCCTTTGAGCCCTTACTTCCCCTTTCATATACGTTGCTAGAGCTTGAGCTTCTTCCTTTGGAGGCTTAGTAATTGATCCCTTAACATGTTCAACGACTTCATTTTCTATGCGGTTCAAATTTGTCCTCTTCTTCCATGCAAGAAAGTTTGATGACCCAACCAATTTGTTGCTTTCCTTGCAAAATGAAATCATTTTGATACTAGATTCAATCATAAATATAAAGGTACTTACTTGTCAAGTGAAGATGCTCCTTCATGAAAATATCTTCAACTTGATGCCTTCTTGATTTTGATGATGATGTTGATAATAGAAGATTTCTTGATGAAGATGTCTTCCTTCAAAGAGAAGGAGATCACCTTGATTCCTTGATGATGATAACAATGCCTCTTCTTACTTCCCTTGAATGTAGCGACTTCAAGATGCTTCAATGTGTAGTCCTTCTAGGTAGGGTCCTTGAGATCTTTTTCGATGATGATGTGTGAGCTTCCCAACAATGCTTCAAGTAAGAAACCCTTGTTTTATTAACCTAGGATTTTGAGGTCTTACTTGCTTGTACTCGGTCCTTGTGAATGTCTTCTTGATGGTACGATGTCAATGTTTTGATCTTTCTTGATACTCCTTTTGATAGTCCTAGGGCTTTGGCCTTTGAGTGTCCTTTTAGCTGCCTTTCCTTGTTTTGTCACCTTAGCTTGGATACCATGTTGAGAAATCTAGGGACAACTAGATTATGTGATTTCTCTTACTTTGATAATTGCTTGTAATGTATTTTTGCTTATCTTGATTAGATTCTTTTTAACCTTAACTACTATTGTGATATTTTCATCAAACAGCTACCAAACCATAAAGAACAGTGAGACAAAAGGACACAAGATATAGGCAATCATCCAAGGGCAAAACCTCTCCAGTTGAGTGGAAAACCCACAAGAATTCTTCTCTTCTTATAGAATCTTCAACTAACAAATTCCACTACCTATGACCCTTGACCAAGGCCCTCCAAGACCAAGTCAACCTTCCTTCTTGATTTGCACAGCTTCCAGCAACAAACTTTGACCTTCTAGCAACTTCGACCCCCAGCAACAATTTTCGCAACTTCAACCTAGTAGATTCATAGCTTCGACCTTGATGCACCTTCACAGCTCCAACCTAGAAGCAGTGTCACAGCATCAACCTTGAAACTTCACAACTTTGACCTAAAAGCAGCTTCACATCTTTGACCAAGAAACAATTTCACAGATTCGACCTTGCAGCTTTAGAATTTCAACCTAGAAGCTTCAAAATTTCGACCTAGCAACTTCAGAATTTTGTCTCGCCTAGAAACTGTAGAAACTCTAACATAAGAGAGAGAGAGAGGCCCAAAACTTGGATCTTGCTATTCTTCTTCCTTTTCGTCCTTTCTCCAGCTTCTATCTTAAGGGAATCGAACTTGCTTGAGAGTGTGTCCAAATGAGGTCGAGTTCCTTCTTATGTATAGGCTTTTGATGGGTACGAATTTCTACCTTTAAGATAACTTGTCCCTTCATGTAGGCCGAGCCGCCGACTTGATCTTTGCACCATGGCGAGGTCTTCGAGGGTCTTTTGAATTTCTTTTGACTCAAATAAATTTTCTTTACAATATGTAGCATGCCCAAAAGTATCTTTCTTACATGACAATGACTCAATTGACTTGTGGACTCAATGACAAGTCCTAGAAGCACTCAATGGATGCTTGACCTAAAAATAAATCTCCCTTGAGCATGAAACCCATGCCTCAAGAATAACGATAATAAATTTATTTTTCTCTTTTCATTAAATACATAATCATGATTACATATGTCATAATGAAGACCGAACCTAGTTATATATTTCAACAATTTGCAATTTGCACAAAGAGAAGTTCGAAGATGTCTAAATAGAAGTATTTTGCCATCACAACGAAGGAATTATCATAGCGAAGGAAAGAGAGATCTTTGGAATCGAGATTCTTCCTCAAATGCGAAGGAAATAAAGAGAAACTGCAAGGCTGAAGGTACAAACCATGCTTCAAAACTACAGATCAAACCAACACTCTTGTTGACTCATTTTGGAGAAACAAACCTATGTTGACTTGTGAAGGAAGGAGCTAGAAAGTTGACTTGGTTACATAAAGGCTGACTCGGTGGATGGAGGGAGTCTATGGTCCTGGTTGTCTCAATTTGATTTGAATCTACTAGTGGAAGAGTTTGGCTAGGTTTTCCCCGTCATAAGGGCTTTTCCCTGGTTGAGTGCCTACATCTTGGGTTTTCTTTTGTGTTTATGATCTTCATGTTTTTGACATTTATTTGATGATAAAGAACACTACTATAATCAACAAGAGAAAGATATAATATCACAGGTAAATGTCATGAAAGAGAAATCAAAAATTAAAATTGCCCTAATGCTACCCTAATGGATTTCTCAACAAAAACCATTAAAGTATCATAATGGACCATATTCAATGTTAGGGACACAAATACTTTATGCAAACCTTGCCTTCAAATGTCTTTCTAGCTCAGGATTTGTACGCAAGTTACCATAGTTGAGTTAGGGATGAATGAGTAATTATCCCTATTGGGTGCTTCTAGACCTTAAGGGGAAGGACATTTCAAAGGTAAACCCATCAATCCATAGATGCATGTGAGAAAGGTGATCATGGAATGGGCAAGACATCAAGAAAGATGGCCATATCCATTGTTCCAGTTGGAGGAGGTCCAACATCTCTAAGTGTAATGATGAGAAGAGGGAACAATTGTGGAGGCATGAGCTACCCCTTTGCCCAGCTTGCTTTGTCCACTCCTCAAGTGTGCCTTTTACTTTAATGATTTGAATTTATTTCTTGCATAGCTTAAGAGACCCAACTTTCTCTAGCAGGCTAGCGCTCATCATGGTCTGGACATTCATAAGCTCCTTTGTTCAGATAAAGCATGAAAGCTTAGGAACAAGGTGACGGCTAATGAGTGAGGTAAAGGTCATGCTAGGCTTTGCCCATGTGCTTATTATGTCACAGCCATCATTCGCATTTTTCATTTCTTTAGTTGTGGCTATATATGCTTTTATCTTTCTTTCAGCTGCATCAATCTCTTTTGGCAAATTTTTGGGTCACGGCTCAATGATGAGGATATAAGGTGTCAGTGCCAATGACCAATGACAGTCAACCCAAAGAATGGAAGTGGATATAAGCAAAATATTGAAGGTGGTAAGTATGAATCATTTTGGGAACGCTATATCAAGCAATGTCTCCTATTAGTGCCCTTCCTAAAGGAAGGACCTCGAGGATATCACACTATACTAGGGCCAAAGGATAATCTCTCAAGTGAAGCATGGAAACAAGGGTACAATCAAGAGCGATAAAAATTCCAACTTGGTCTATGATCCATATTTGTATGCCCCAAACATTAAATGAAAGCATATCATTATGGAAATGGCTAGGGTACCCTCCGATAGATGACTCACCTTCCTTCAAGAAGTATGCCAGATAAGAGAGAGTACTGACCAGAGCATAGTTGGTGAGTTCTAAAGTAAAACTGTGGATCATCATAGGGCTGCTGGCTGGATGGATGACAATTGGGGAAAAAAATTCTCCTAGGGGTTACCCACTTTTGGGGAGTAACAGGTACCAAACCATTACAAACTAATACATTGGCCCAGGTCAATGACTACTGAAAATGACTGAAAATCAGAGTATACCATCAACAATCTGCTGCTTACACTGATGAAACTTTCAGCATAGGAAAATCAAAAACTAGCAATAAAGCATTATCACCATTAGTATTTTGATCATGCAGACAAAAGTATGAGGCTTCACCACAGATGTACCTTTATTACCTATCAAGCAGAACATAAGTTACATATCTGGCACATGTAAACAGGTTTTGCCTAATGACCACAAGCCAAAAGTTTAACCTACTGTTAAAACATGATAAGCTACAGCCTTATTTAATGAATAGCACCACCTTAGCTTGCTGTAGGCTGGCTTAATAGACCAAAAGTTTTGTACTAATAAGAAATTAATTTCTGCTTCAAAATTGCAAAACAATAATTAAATTCTCAGCTCCTCAGCAATCTTCTGGTTGTTTATCTCCCAGGATAAATTAAATAGATTCAATATTGAATCGTAGCATAGAACTTCACCTAAGCAAACAAGCTTTCAAAAGGCCAAAAAGTTGAGAATATGGATGTCAAGGGCACACGCCCATGGGTTTTGCAAAAAACATACAAACCAATCAATTGTCAAATAGATGATAACCTTGAGCTTTAGAGTACAAGAACAAGAGCTAAACCAGTTTTAGAGTGATTCACATAAAACCCATGGCTTTTAAACACCCAACCACTACTTTTCCCTTAACAGTTATACAAAACAGGAATTTGATTCGTAGCTCCCTAACAGAATACAGCTCTCTAGCACCTACAACATCAATTCCAAATTTGGTTATGTTTCCCTCTTTTTTCTTTTTTGCTTTCAGTATTGATATAGGAGTTGCTTTCTCACTCCCATATTGCATTCACACTTGGCGTCCTTTTCATTCCCACTCACTTCCTTTTGTGGTCATTTGTTAGACATTATTGAAATTATCTCATCTTATCTTATCTTGAACCTTTACAAAGATTAGCAAAAGATACGATTCTTCCTCGTAGTTTATACCAAGAAAATGTAGGAAAAAGTTACAAACTTTCCAGCACACACAAGAATTGAGAAAGGAAATTATGAAACCCAGTAGTTTTTTAAAAACCTAAAGAAACAATTCCATATCAGCATTCATGTCATAGTTCCTGCAAGCTCCTTACCAGTACTGGTTGGACCTTTCAAGTCCTTGATACCATGTTTTTTCCCACCCTTTCTCTTTCCTCTTTCGGCAGATAGCACAATGTTGGTATCCTTAATCCCTTTCCCTGCACTGCCTGGCACTTTGACTCTTTCTGAAGTAATATTGTCATCTTTAATAATAGAAGACTCATTAGAACCATCAGAATTATCAACTTGCTTGCTTCTATCTTGATGGCGAGAAAAATGCCGTGCATTGTCAAACCATTTGTCTACCTGCACCAAAAGTCCACATTTCCTGTGAATAAAGATAAAAGGCAATAGACCAATGGAAGGAAAGAATTTACAGAGACAATATTGAACTCAACAGAAGGCACTTCTGTACCTGCTTGAAAGAGATGTCAAATTCCTTTGCTAAACCCTCCTTCAAAGACCGTGGTGGAAAGCGATTCTCATCAAAAACTACACGAAATTTCTGCAAGATGTCATGCACATGTCATCTGAGAAGAAGGCCATAGCAACATTACCATTATCAGAAACAAACATTTGATACAAAGAAATAAAGAGAAAAGTTAATGTTTTCTCTGCATTGGTAAAACCTTTGCATATGCTCCTTTCCTGCTCCATTTCTCAATTAAAGCAGAAGCAAATTCACAAATTGGAGTTTTACAAGAAAACTCTTTTTGAGTCATTCTGTTGATTTTGTAAAGATCATAAGTGAAATCAGGCATCATACAAGACAAATGCATTCACCAAAACTGCTCAAACTTCATGTGACTAGTGATTCTTTCCTCTATCTAATGTTACACGAGGATGTGCTCCACAAGGGACATTGTTCCCCAGGCAGTGGGACCTCTGGAAAAACATTTCACTGCATCCCCTTTCAGTGAAACACCATGAAACATGCAGCAAAACATTTCACCAGGATGGGCCAATGTTCTATTTTTAAGATAGGTGCATGGGTGCCCCTTCCAAAAGGTGGGATAGGTGGGTGTTCCCCAAAAAAATCTAACGAGAAAACCTAAGTTAAAACCTAAAAACCAAAACCCTAAAAAAAATCCCTAAATCGCCTAACCTGACCTGAGTTACCTTGACTCTACATATTGATTTTCATCTCTATTTGACATTTACCATTTACATGTTGAGCTGCTGAGTAAAATTGTGAAGCTGACCTTTCGGAAAAGAGTAACCATTGGGCATTTCGGCAGCCAATGCAGGGAGGAGCTGGAAGCTACATCCAAGCTACAACCATGGAGATTGAGCAAGCAGCCACTGCCGAGCTGCCAAAGAGATTCAGATTTCAGATTTAGCTGGGACACTTAGGTTTAATAGCCAAGCGTTCAACTGTTAACAGCCAAAAGTTTAATGGGTTTGACAGCCAAGTGTTCACTACTAAAGTGTTTAACAGCCAAGGTGCAGCTTAAAATTAGGTGTTTAACAGCCAAGGATATAGCTACAGCGATTTATCAGTGATATCTTTTATCTAGCAGTGTGGAAGTACGGTCGAATCACTGCTGTTTTTAAACTTTTTAACAGATATTTTCCAGTTAAATTCATCATTATCACTTCGATCCTTTACACTCAGTCACTGGGTAATTCATCAACCATAAAAATTTAAAACAAATGCAGCCAGAAAATTTTAATTAAAAACTCTTGCAGCACATTGCTAAAAAGTTAGAACTCTGCACATAAAACTTCAAACTGAGCAACATGAGTCACTCCACCACTAGCAGTGGCAGCCACAGAGATTATGATGTCAAAACAAAACATCATGTTGGAGCCAAAATTGGAAGCGGAAGTGGAACTCTCGCATCCAAGACAATCTCTGCCCATCAGAAAGATTGGCCAAATATGCAAAAGGGATGTTTCATCCTGTTAAAATTGCAAACTTGGGCCAAATTCCAGTTCAGACTTCTCCTTTGAAGAAGATAATTATGGCATTGAATTTCTCTTTTCGAGAGGACCAAAATCAACCTAAAGATCGACAAATTTGGATAAGGAGAAATGGGTTTTTGAATTTATGTTCTCTCACGTGTAAACTACCAAGGTTGGCCTCTCCTCCATGTCAGCTCATCAAGCCCGATAGACACGTCTCTTGACCCCCATCGAATTGTATAAATAGAGGTGCCTTCACCCTCATTTGTATACATTCATTTCTAATTATTCTCTCTGAAATGGCCGCAGAAGAGGAAGATCTCTAACAAAGCTATCAAGGGCAAGATTGGATCTGTTTAGTCTTCTTGATGAGCCTGGTTCCTCAGGCCGAAGGCCGAGGTCAGTATGGGGGATGTCTGGGCTTATCTATGAATAATTCTGGGCTCATTCATAATCTTTTTCAGGACTGAGTTAGAGCAGAAATGGAGCCGCACTTGGCAAGGGATGTTGGATGGTGTTTTTGGTATATATTGTATGGGTCTCCTCTCCAACAGTAAGCTGCACTCCTATTAACATGGTTCAGATAAACCGCAGTACTTGTCACAGAGTGTCGAGAGTTTGGTTGTCATCACAGCTAGGCCGTGGCCCTAGTCTCCATGATCAGGTGGACTGAAAGGTTTATACATTAGCCCAGATCTACTATCTGAAGTGCACAGAATCTTGTGAAGGAAGGCCACTGTCCTGAAATGAGAACTAAGGGTGAGTAAGTGAGTTACATCAGCTTGACGTAAAACCTAACCAGAACTCCGTCTTGAAGAGGCAGTTTCCTTGAAATTTGGACGGTGGTACTGGTCCTCATATTGGCAAATCTATGATTGTACTCTCTTCCTCTTTTGAACATTTGATAATAATAATATGAAGAATTAATCAAGGGTTTTCCCCATCTTGGGGTTTTTCCCTGGCTTGTGCCATATCTTTGTGTTCTTTTGGCCTGGCTTGTCTTCTGCATTTACATTTAATGTTCTTTCATTAGTCACTGATGGTTTATGATCTAATAGAATTGATAATGAAGTAACTAAATAAAGCAGAGAACATGTTAACTCAAATTTTAACATGGAATCAGAGCTGGGATGAGGACAAGCCCAAGCAAGAGAATGGAAGAAAGCAATCACTCTGTCATGCAGATCTTATGAAGTTATCCTCTGAGACCAGGTGCAGAATGACTATTCTTATGCTGGAAGCTGAATCTCAGAGATCATTTCTGGGCTTAGTTGCTAGCTTCTTCTGTGTCGATCCGATTTTATTCTGAGGCATGAACAATCTCCTATGATGGACAGATCAAGAGGCATACTTGGGCTAAATTGTCTTTCTCTTCTGTGTTGATTTGAGTCTATTCTGAGGTATGTTACTCTGAGTTTTTGGGGTTTAATCTTTCATCTTTCCGGAAGGCTCTTCACTGAATAAACACTGCAATTCTGTGATTTATCTTGCACCACTCAAAGAGTTAATCCTTGATGTCTGCCTGAAGCTCGAACCTGTTCTCTTAAAGCTGTTACTCTAATGTCTTTTGAGGAGGTTTCCTGAGGATCGGACCTCTTTTCCTAATAAACTGAGACTGCTTTAAAAGCTACTATTAAGGGCTGTTCTCGGACCTATATCAAGGTCTCATTATGGACATGATTTCTAGTCATAGTATCTGTGACTAGGCTTAAATATTATCTAAAGAAAGCAAAGATTTGTAAAGGGCATATATTCCCAGATGGTCTAATCTAATAGCCCTCACCAAGCCCAGGTATCTTTCAATCAAATCAGAATTCTGGGTTCAGCATATCACAATTTAAGGGGATCAAATCAAATCAACAGTATTTCTCAAAGGCCTGAATTTCTGTTTGGAAATATTTTTGAAGTTGTCCTTTGATTCGTAAATGAAGCAACTATTCAACAATTATGAGCTCCTGGCCCAAGTGAAGAAAGTATAATACTTGAGGATTTCTAAGTCTTCATCCTTGATTGAGAAGGAACCCTTACCTCTGCAAATTGAAGGACCGACAAGAAGCCAAGTATCAATTTCTGGAGCTTTCTCCAACATTATTTGATCTATTTAATGAGTTTGATCAGAAGAAGGATGCTCTGAGCTTGATCATATGCTGGACATCATCCATCCTCAGTATTTGGCATTTAACTTGTGTTTTCTGAAATATGAAATCTAAGCACACTTATGGGTGCTTTGTAAAGATCTGGTACATCTTGTAACACTTCAACTTTTGGAAGGCAGCTTGAAAAGCTACAGACTTCAAGCAGATATTGTCTTAGGTATGACTAGTTGATTTTTAATGTACCTTGGACAAGTGGTTTCCCATGGGTTAGTCTCTACTTAGAAAAAAGAGTCCAAAATCATTATTTTCCTAAGTGTGACTTTATAAAGTGAAAGTGACTTAATAAGTGGTAAAGTCAATGTCAAATTATAAAGTGAAATGTGACTTCAGACATAAAGTACAATGTGGGTATTTTATTTAATGGGTGAGTTAAAAAATAGAAAGTGAGAATTAAATGCACATTTATTCTCATCCCTTGATCTAAATGAATCTCAGCCATTAGATCTTAGGGTTGTCCAAATGTCATTTAGAGAAACAAAAAGGGGAAAAGAAACGAGACACTGCATTCATTCTTCATGAGCAGATTGGAGAAAGGAGGCTGAGAGCTAGAGAAAAGTTCTGAAGGAGAAATTTGTTACAGCAAACTGAAGAAGTGATTTCTGGGCAAAGCTGGGCATGGAAATCAAGGTTTAGAAGACAGCAGAAGCTATAGTACAAACAACAGTGAATGTTGTTAGCTGCATGCCGTTCGAGAGAAGTTTTTGAAAAAAACGTACAGTGGTACGGAAATCCATACAGTCCATATGGAACAGTACATATTTTCAGCTTCAAGTGGGCACGGAAATCAAGGCAAAGTGGGCACGGTTTTCAAGGAGTTTTGGGCTAAACAGATAAGTTGTATTTTGCTGTTTTGTTTTGTCTGCAAATGTATTTTTCCTGAACTTGAAAGATAAATAAATTTGAAGAGCTCTCTAACAGGTTTTCCCCGGAGAAGATTAAAGGGGTTTTCCCTGGGTCTAAGTTGACCAAGAATCTGTGTGTATTTTTATGTGTGTTGCTGGTCTGGTTATGTCCATATTTATTTTCAGCATGTGTTGACAGTCCCATGTGTTTTAATCTGAAAATTTCATTTCCAGAATTCTATATGTTGAATGTATGTTTATGGGAAAGGGTATGTAACTGAATGGGAGTGATAAGGTGAAATTAAAAATGGGTTGAGATTGTTGGAAACTTTTTTTAGTCATCAAATTTCAACATGACTGAATCATATGTAATACATGGCATTCAGGTTCAGATTTGTGTATTATCATCCCAATCAAGTAAGTTGATTCACATTGTATAGTTATAAGAAGCCATATTGACATGACGTCTGCAGTATACATTATTCTGGCATTTCATTTACAGTCAGGTTAACATTGGCATCATCACACATACATAATTACAGTCAACATTAGGAGAAGTATTGGTATGACATACTTACAGTCCGCGACAGTTATGAATTATAAATTATTGACAACAGTATCATATTGAAATTCTGATGTCAAGACTGGCTGTGAACAAGTCATGGGCATAGGTAGTTTGAATTTCTCTTTTCTCATCATTCAAATATTTAATAAAGTCTAGAAAAGAAGAAGCACTGTTCCGTTACTCCAATCAATGACATTCAAACCTCTATCATAAAGAAAAGGGAGCTGAGTCTCCTATACGAAAAGAAAACCTGGGACGATGGATTTCAAGTTTTGAACAATAGCATAAAATTATAATTTGAGTATGAGAGGATAGTCACAGCAAAAGGAGGATCACACCTTGTATCTGTGCATAAATCTGTAACAAATCTATAGTCTGATCAAAGCCTGTAGCCTGGTGGTGATTTCAGTCCAGCATAAATTTTATGTGCATTTTAATATATTTCAGGGCATCATGAAGAGGTGTGTTGCAGGCACATATGCTACAAGGAGTCAAAGATCAGAAGCAATCTTTGTAACCATACTCCCCAGTGTTGGAAAGGTCAGATGCACTCACATAAGGTGCCTGGCAACCAATAAAGAAGCGTAAATCCTCTGGAGGAAAGGAACAGATCAACGGGTGCTCTATGATTGTCTCATCTTCCAATAAGTCTGGCTCTCTTGAAGTATTGTAACTAAAATACAAGAAATGACAACTGTTGGGATAACAACTCTGGAAAGGATCTTTCTCAGTGAAGTCTACAGCTCTAATCTGAACTTTCTTCAGATTAAAGTCTGAGGTTCTAATCAAAGTTCAAGGACTATTAGAAAGGGGCAGTATGAAGAAGCCTAGCACCTGATGGAACCATGTTAGTAGCTGCTTGGAAGTCTGGCCGTTAAGAGAAGTGCATAGCACCTTGAAGCAGTTTCTTGTAACAACCCTTATGTGCAAGAAATCAGAGGTACCTTGAAGAAAGATATAGATGCCTGAATAAGAAATCATGAATTAAGTAATTTGATGATTCAAGATCACCTGAAGCAAGGCTTCAGAGGGAGCGGAAAAAATCCCTGATGACTTTTCCTAGCCAATAATTTTTTTAAGTTATGGCAGTTGGGTATGATGACTGATGATATCTGTCACCTCAGGAGGATAGGTTGCAGTTATCTCGAAGTTTATGCATGGAAGAAATATGTCAATTAGAGTATAAATATATAGTAACTGATGATGTTGATCCTCATGTAAGTTGTCACTTAAAGTCAAGGTGGAAAGACCTTACCATGTTGCATTGTTTCCTGCATTTAAAAGCTTCTGGTCTGCATTCATATATCTTGTGGATCCCTGTTTATGCCTATGGATAAGCCTCATATATTGGACAGTTGTTTGCTGAGATATCCCTGTGACTCTAGTGCACTATCAATTGTTGCTAGACTAAAGTCTGTGACTCTAGGACCTCCATTGAGGCTGAATGAATAAAGCAGCCAGCATGGACATCTAAGTAAACTCCACAGCAGCCATTTATGCACACATTGTTGTATATTTCAGAGTAGGATTCAAAAAATCTTGTATCTTACATATTAACAACAGATACCACTTTATATGATACAGCAAGGGACATTCCTGTTTATGGAAGAACATTACCAGGATTATGGCATGTTTAATTACAAAGTGGATGGATCTTATGATAAGCAGGCTGCCAGATGGACACTTTGCACTCTGGAAAGACAAGCTTAGGCATGTGGTCTCCCTGAGTAAGAGGGAGTAAGAACAGTTAAATATTTCCTTCATCAAGATATGCAAGAAGCGGAGGATAGCCAAGTGCTGCTAAGATCTCTGCTGTAAATTAGTATGTCTGAAGAAAGTTGTGTATACATCTATATGCTGCTGGGAGCTATAAGGCTTTCATTTGATGATCCGATCATCAATATCATCTTCAAGATCTAGTCTTGATTTCCAGAAAGCAGCCTGGCACTATTCCCTTTATGAAAGGATCTTTGGTTAAGATGGAACATTGAGCTTTGGGAGCTCCTGAAGACTTGCGGTACTTATTGAGCTACGAGCGACCATAGGGTGAGTGATTCGCCTTCCCCTATAGGTGCACGGTGTACAGGGTGAGTGGTTCACCTTCCCCTCTGACAGATGACATGTGTGTAAGATGAGTGGTTCACCTTCCCCTACGAGTGGTGACACGTGTGTAGGGTGAGTGGTTCACCTTCCCAAACCGTTGATGACAAATGTGCATAAGATGAGTGGTTCACCTTCTCCTATAACATATGAGCAGGATGAGTGGTTCACCTTCTCCTGCGATACCCCAGCGAGAGATGCATTCAGGAATCTATTTGTGGACAAATCAGTGGGACGTGGTTCATCCTTTCCACACATGTAGGATGCTCAATCCCTACGATTGATGGTTGACATGTCAATAGGACGTGGTTCATCCTGTCAGGCCAGGAGTAACTCCAGAAAACTGATTCGTTTATTCAATTAGCCAGCTATCTATTATATACATGAATGTGATCGTTCAGTTCATCATCTTGATGACTGTTCACATTCAATTCCCCCAATCATTGAGGATTAGGTGTCAACATTCCCCCCCTTAATCTGAAGGGATGTTGGTGAGTCCAAGCATTGTTCTGAATCTTTCAAGCTTTTCTCTTCCAAGCGCTTTGGT
>APFE030000751.1:106417-125374 GCA_000404065.3 Pinus taeda
AGATATCCAGCTCAACTTTAGTGGATTTGATATCATGCATTATAGACTTTATTTCAGATGCAAGAGCAAGAGGATCATGATTTTGCAGTTCAAGAGTGAAGAGTTTAATCATAAGTTGGACGACTTCAAGTGCAAAATGTGAGTCATAGAGTTCTTTCAGCTTTTGTAAAGCTTCAAAGGCAGTTGAATATGATGAAATGTGGTGACTCACCTCCTTATTTACAGATGCTGCGATTAATGCATACGCTTTTCTGTTCTTGTTTTCCCAGATGGCGAGCTCTTTGTCTGATGTAGGCTTTTCTGGGTCACTCTCTCCTTCTCAGACACACACTCCTTTCCACAGCTCATTGAAAATGAGGGTGTGTTGTACCATCCGGGACCAGTCAGGATAGTTCTCCTTGCCAGTGAGAACTATTCCTATCATAGAGATGATTGAATGCATTCTGTAAAAGATTACTTCTGCTGATATAAAAAAAACTTTTGCTGATAGACTAATACTTCTGATGGCAAAAAAAAAATTGCTCTTATGAAAAAAAACTTATGCTGCTATATAGTCAAATTTTCTGCTGCTATCCTCGGCATCTAAAAATATGAGAAAATTCTGTTGCTATACCATTTTGTTGCGACACTACACGGGAGACATGTTAACTATAAGAATGACCATAATCTGAACCAATTTACACCACATCTGGAATCTCAGAATCCATTAAATATTTGGACCCTTCCAAATAATAGTGGTGTAATGAATGAAGATGGGCAGAGCAAGGACTATTTGGGAACTGATGGCATTGTCCCTACATCACCATTGTGGAAAGAAAAGGAAAATGAGTCCGATTAGGCTAGGGAAAATGAATTGATCTGCGGAACTGAAGATGACTATGCTGGGAATAGTCACGTGAAAGGAAGTTTGTATCTTTTTTTTGAGCGTTCCTTAGTGTTGCAATCACCTGTAGCTACACCGAGAAGTTCCTTTCATGCAGAACAATATGGGTATGGCTCTTTTAGGATGCCTTCTCCATTAACAAATTTTTCATCAAAACCAGTCTATGAAGCGGGGGTTGATACATCATCAAAATTCGAAGGAATTTATAACAAGAGAGCCTTGTCAAACAACGTTTAAAATGTCGACTATTAAATATCAGACAACGTTTCATTCAAAGGGCAGTGAAGCAAATACAGTTCATGCACATATTCTTGATATACAAGATGGAACCGGCTGCAACTCTACGGAAATATTCTTTAGACACAAGATAAAACTGGGTGCATATTAGGTCTGACAGTGTGTCAATGGAATTCCAGCCAACAGGCAGCACGATGTGACTGTAACTTGGAAGATGCGCTCATATATCAAACAACGTTTTAATACAGATACCACATCGTTTCATATCCGCTCAATACATATATCAAACCAGAACATCGCTCATATATCAAACAACGTTTTTAATACAGATATCAACAACGTTTCATATCCGCTCAAATATCAAACAGCATACAGATATCAACAGCGTTTCTAATACCAGACAATAGTGGAAAGAGCAGATACGGTACAAAACCTTCAGGCGTTCTTTGTCAGGTAGGCGTTTCCATTCCTTTAGGGGTTCTTGTCACCCAACGTTTCCTTTCCTTTAGGCGTTCTCCTTCAGGCAGTGGACAGAGGAGCAGAGGGCAAGCAGTGGACAGAGGAGTTACAAGGCAAGGTTAAAAAAAGAACCTGGGACCTGTGCTCTGATACCATGTCAGGCCAGGAGTAACTCCAGAAAACTGATTCGTTTATTCAATTAGCCAGCTATCTATTATATACATGAATGTGATCGTTCAATTCATCTTCTTGATGAATGTTCACATTCAATTCCCCCAATCACTGAGGATTAGGTGTCAACACATCCTTTCCCCACGAGTAGGATCCTTCCTACATTTGATTGGTTGGCATGCATGTAGGAAGTGGTACATCCTTTCCCTACACTCAATGATGTGGTTTGTCCTTTCCCTACGATGATTATGATATGTGACTATAGGAGGTGGTTCTTCCTTTACCTACATATGGCTATGACATGTGTTTGTAGGGTGTGGTTTCTCCTTTCCCTAGGTGTGGTTGTGAGTAGGATGTGATATATTCTTTCCCTGTTGGTGTTCCTACATCATCCTACCCATGTAGTCCGAGACATATGGGAGGTACCTCTCATCTGGCCAATAAGTTGGGAAAAGTGGTTTGGGACCATAGCACTACCGATGGACACATCGTGTATTGTCATACACCCTATGTCTAGGATGTTGATGTTCAACAAACTTGATCACTTGAGATCAAGTCTGATTTCGGTTCCTCACATGCTTATGTTGACTAACTCTTGTCAGTGGAGAGTGGTAAGGTCTTGTGACTCGCTCTTGATCGATTCTTCTTCATTATTCATATCAGTGTTCAACAGAGCAGAGATGACATGAGATTCGAAGATGATTCCTGGCGACAAGATGGCACGATGATTGGTATCCATGGTTGATGGTTTGATAGGTGGAATTCTCCCTAGTTGAGAAGAAGTGTTAAAATTGGCAACTAGGGCCTAATTCCATTTTGGATTGCTCCTTTGAAGAAGATAACTATGGCATTGAATTCCTCTTTTCGAGAGGACCAAAATCGACATAAAGATCGACAAATTTGGATAAGGAGAAATGGATTTTTGAATTTATGTTCTCTCACATGTAAATTACCAAGGTCAACCTCTCCTCTATGTCGGCTCATCAAGCCCAATAGACACGTCTCTTACCCCCATCAAATTGTATATATAAAGGTGCCTTCACCCTCATTTGTATACATCCATTTCTTAATATTCTCTCTAAGATGGCCGACGAAGAGGAAGATCTCCAGCGAAGGTTTCAAGGGCACGATTAGGATCTGTTTAGTCTTCTTCATGAGTCGTGTTCCTGAGGAAGAAGGCCAAGGTCAGTATGGAGGAAGTCAAGGCTTATCTATGAATAATTCTGGGCTCATTCATTATCTTTTTCAAGACCGAGTTAGAGCATAAAGGGACCTGCACTTGGCAAGGGATATTGGATGGTGTTTTTGGTATATATTTGTATGGGTTTCCTCTCCAACAGTAAGCAACACTCCTATTAACATGGTTCAGATAAACTGCAATACTTGTCACAAAACGCCGAGAGTTTGCTTTTCATCATAGCTAGGTCGTGGGCTTAATCTCCATGATCAGGTGGACTGAAAGGCTTATACATTAGCCCAAATCTACTATCTAAAGTGCACAGAATCTTGTAAAGGAAGGTCGTTGCCCTGAAATGAGAACTAAGTCTGAATAAGTGAGTTACATCACCGTGAAGTAAAACCTAACCAGACCTCAGTCTTGAAGAGGCAGTTTCCTTGAAATTTGGATAGTGGTACTGATCCTCATATTGGAAAATCTATGATTGTACTCTCGCTTCATCAGCTAAACATTTGATAATAATAATAATAAGAAGAATTAATCAAGGGTTTTTCCCTGTCTTGTGCCATATCTTTGTATTCTTTTGGCTTGGCTTGTCTTCTGCATTTACATTTAATGTTCTTTCGTTTGTTACTAATGGTTTATGGTCCAATAGAATTGATAATGAAGTAACTAAATAAAGCAGAGAACATGTTAACTCAAATTTTAACACATCCTAAAACACCTTTTTCTCTATACCAACCAAAACAGTTAAGGCCCCAACCAACAGAAAACAAGGGAAGTGAAGCGATGGATCACATAATTGAATGTGCAACCTTTGTGGCCATCCATGGGTTTGGAGTTCTAGTCAGGTTAGGTAGCAACCACAACACCTTTAGGGCATAGGTGGCAAGGGGCTAATGTAAGTGTGAAATTAACCATGCTACAAAGATCGAAGCTTTTAAGGATGCAAAGGGAACCCTCTCTAGCCAAAATGTCGTGTCCCAACATGATCACAATGTGGGAGAAATTTCTAGAGGAACGCAAGCCCATCAACCCTTGTGCTTCCAACAACACTTATTGGAATTTCTCCATTTAGTCAAAGGAGATCCCATTCTTGTGCAATAGGTAGCATTACTAAAAGGATGTATAATGTGCTACAACATGATAATAATGATTGTGCCATTGACAAATTCCTTTTTTCCAATGGCATTCCTTTCCATGTTACTCACTCCCCTTATTATAAGGAAATGATCCCTACAATTGCAGCAACAGGACCCTCATGTGTGCCCTCACGTGAACATAAATTGAGGATAGTGATATTAGGAAGGCAAATGTGCAATTTTAATGTTCAAAAAGAGTAGATGTGGTAGACATGGGTGAGGGTATGTTTCTCTATTGTTATGGATAGGCTGATAGACATTGCCAAACATCCACTTATCAACATCACAATTGTATCCATAACAAGGCCTTTCCTTGCTAGAGAAATTGATTGTTCTACAAAACACACAAATGCAAAATTCCAATTTGAGCTTCTTCAAGATGACTCTAGAAGAGGTCAAGCTTGCCAAGGTTAGGTTACTAGCTCAGAGTAAATATGGACGTAATTTTTGGATCGCATGCTATGTGCATGGAATTAACAATGCATCACTAGTTATCAAACTTGGTGACAGCTACAACAGATTTGTAGACATCTATCTACAACCACCACACATGCTTATCCATGGACAATGTTCACTCAAGAAGGAATTCCTAACCCTACGAATATGCCAACTAGTATTTCCTCTTAGAGAGGATGTTGGAGGTGTAATCACTAATATAGCCATGGTTGTGACTTCAGCTTGGAATAGGTGGAAAGAATCCAACATGGATGAGGGGAAGAAGAACAATATTTGGTATTCAACAACGATTGATGGGCAGACTATGGTTATTTGGTGTCACTTATGGGCCCCATAGTTGAGGTCATTTGTTACATTGACCAAAGGTGCCCCTAGTCTTGAGAAATCTATATGATTTTCACAGCGTGTTGGATCAAGTAAAGGTAGCATCAAAATAGATCTGCTTAGAGTTATATATGAACCAAATTTAACATCAAAAGCCCTCCTTGGAGTTATATCTAAATCAAAGTCGACCCATTATTCCCTATAGGCTATGTCACATGGTTCGGATTTGAATTCGAGTTTGGAAACAATTAAGTTCAATTCGAATTTTCTGATGAGGTTCGTATGAGGTTCCGCATTAAGTTCGACTATATATATATAGATATATAATATATATGACATAAAATAATAAAAAATCAAAATCAATCAATAAAACTATATGAGTAGCAGTGAGCACCCACGAGCCACAAATCACGACCGCTATTAACTTCAAACTCCGGGTGGCGGGGAAAAGCAGCGTCTAGAAATTGAATTCAAGAAATTACAGAGAATACAACACGCAGCGGCAACACTGAGCACAATAGAGCGAGTACACTCAGACTGAAATTGGCTTGTGAAAATCTATTGACAACCATGGTAAATAAAGCCAAACCAGTGTCCATCGCGGGAAACTAATTGGTGAGAAGCAAAACAAGAGAAAACCATGTGCTTCCAATGGTTTTTCTAATAAACCTTAAAACAACTGACAGAGACCGCCTGAAATCTAACCTCAAACCCCAAAACAAAAATTATAAATTATAAAATTGGGCTTCAGGTTCGTCTTTAGGTTCGCCTTCAGGTTCTAATTCATTAAGGTTCGAATTTGAGGTTCGGCTATCAAGTTCAAATTCGTTGAGGTTCGAATTTCAGGTTTGACTATCAAGTTTGTCGAACCTGAACGGTTTTTTTTTTCGGGTTCGCCGAATTTCGAACCTCAAGGTTCAAATTCGGCGAACCATGTGACATACACAGTAGGTGGAACTGAATGAACACGCCTTTCCACATGGCAAAGTTTGCTTCATCCAAAATGGCATCTAAAACGGAATGGTGGAAATCCTCACATGAATGATGCTAAGATCAAGAAGGGATTTCAAGTTTCCATTAGAACGATGTACTATGAAAAGAAGGGGAGAGCACTTCAGAGATAGTGGATTCAACTTGCATGTCTCACAAGCCCTGTTGAACACTATATGTAGAGCACGATGTATAAGATATAGCAGTGAACACCCCCTTTTAAGGTAGGGCAGTTCATTGCCCACCATGGGCTAGAGTCAGGACAATCATGGGTTTCTATATGATGAAGGAGGTTCATAGAACATATAGGAACCAAGGTGATGGGCATGATGATGGTGTAGAGCTCATGTATTGGCTTTTGCCCACATCCTAAATGTGTTTGTCTTGGCCTTCTTTTGCATTTTGTGGTACATTTTCTTGTTAAATGTGGCCAAATATGCTTTTATCTTTCTTTTTAGATACATCAACCTTTGGGCATCATTCCAAGCCATGACCCAAGGTGTGGGCAAGGGGAAGGGGCAAGCTAATCCTATGTGGATCCAATGGAGGAATGTGGGCCCAGGTGGGAGAAACGATGAATGGGACAATAATGAGTGGAAAGAGGGTAATATAAGCAGATAAGGGAGCAAGACCACGCAACCAAAATCGGGGTTTCCCGTGAAATACCATCTCTAGATCCAAATGATCAGTAAAAGAGATCCCACGGGACTAGAATGCAAGGTTAATATCCAAAAGGGGTCTAGGGGGCAAGGGCACACACCTAACCCATTCTTGCCACCGAATCCCCCCATTAATCCATGCCCAAAAGTGTCCATGATAAGTAAACTACAACACTCAATTACCAAATGACAAGGCATACCTTTAGGTTCGGGAGGCTCATCTTCAAACATATGATCATAGCAGATGGACGAGGGACCACATGGCTAGCTCAAGTTCCATAGAAATGGCACAATGAGCTAGTTGGTGGTTGCAAGGAGTTGCTGGCTGCCGATTGCGAACCATCTTGGAGAAAAAAAAAATTCCCAGGGATATCACCCACAAAATGGTGGGTAACATCTTGCTCCAATTAGGATGTGATCTCTCGAAGAAGTGGGCGAAGCTACTCGAACGAGAGGTCACAAGAACTCTAGCAATCTCTTTGTTACCGTAGACTTGTCACCTACACATATTATAGATGAAAAAAACATGGGGCAACATGCTTTCGCGACCTCTCATGATTGCACATGTTACTTGTTAGGCCATAAAACCAACAAAAAATAAAATATGCAAATATGCATCTATCTACCATGAGAATTAATAGTTCCAATGTGAAAATGAGCATGCAATGCATCCTACCCTAATATGCATATGACGAATCTAGTATTAAGTGTAATCATAAAGCCAGTGCAACCAACATATCAATAAATCAATATGCTTGCCTATATGATTACTCATGTAGCAAATCCCGAAGCGAATGCAAATCCAAACACATGGAGGATGTTATCGGCGGGAGGTGGGAAAATATGATGCCCACACATGGATGATTACATGAGAAGAGGTAAGAAAAGGATGTAATCTAGTTCGTGAGATCTTCTCTTGCAACCAAAATATAGAGATGTCAACAACCAAACTCATCAACTTTTGATGGATGGCAACCTCTGGCATTTCACTTCCACAATTGTCCTTATTATTAACATCATGGCTTATGGCCTTCATTGTGTTATGATTAGTAGGAAAGGGAGGCCGACAAGATGGAGAAACACAAGTAGGTTGCACATGACGATTACAGTGAGGAAGGGAGACTATAGATTGATCAAAACCCTGAGGGTGTGTCCAAGGAGGAAAAGTATAATCAACGAAGGGATTCTCCTTAACACTATACTCGAGAAGGGGGAAGGGTTCACAGTTACTTAAGGTCATATGACTAGGGGTGAGAGAATCACTTGATGAAGACTCAAGATGATGACCAATAGGAAAAAAGGAGAAAGAAATATTGTATTCAACGGGTTGTGCTTTCCCAAAATCATAATCTAAAGCCTCACGTAATTTGAACATAGAATCATACTCAGGAGACGCAGGAGCCTTATCAATTCCCTTAGTATCAAATATTGGGTCTTTCCTAAAAGGAAAATTGATCCCCTTTTTATGCAAATGAAAATGAAGACTCTCCTTCCAAAGGTTATCAATGGGTATGTCATCGTAAATAGTGCTTGAGGGGAAGAGAAGACCAATCTCATCCTCACCCTCTTTGTTGGTGTCGTAAATGGGAGCACAATCAAATTAAGGACCAACAATTTCCCATTTCTCCTTTTCAACGTGGAAATAATCTTCAATGTCATCTTTCAAGGGCTAATGGGATCATCTCTCTCAAGGTTTTTCAAAAGAGGATTCATCAAGTGTAATATCCTTGGGAGAGGTAGGGTGGGTCTCAATTTCACTTTCCATAATTCATCCTTCCCAGCACGTGTCCTCAAAATCATCATTTTCATCATGTGGACCCAAGGACGACTCATCTTCTTTCTCATCACCTAGATTCTTAATGTCTTGATGATGTTTGATGAAGGTTTCCTCGGACCCTCAAAAACATTCGACAAGGGGTTGGCCCCTTGTAATAACTTGTGATGCCCCAAATGACATGTGGGGGCACACAAGTGTCCTCATGGGTCTCCAAACAAATCGAAGATACTTGTAGATCGCCTGCAATGGCAAGGACGATGGTGTAGGTGATGCCACATCATCGTGCAAGTCCTGAATCATTTGCCAAGTGTATGGTGAAAATCTGGGGCCAGTTGGACATGATGGATCAGGTGCATCTTCCTTGTCCAATAAGTGAACCATGAGCAATCTTTGAATGGTTGTGGGGATCCATGGAGTGTTTTCTCCTGCTATGGAGGTCCATGGCTCTCAACGCACACCCTACATGTGCCAATGCAGCCCTCTATAGGATTAGGGCCCCGTATAGGGACACCAAACCCAAGATGGAGTCCATCTGCAATCCTGCATAAGATTTAATGCCTCCCCTAGCCTTCCAGTAAATGAGCTTACCAATCATGGACCACAGGTGACTTCATAATGGCATGCGCTTCCATAATGGGCTTTGGGATGTGCCAATGTCTCCTAAACTCCAAATGGGGTTAACCAAGAATCCTATTAGAAGGTTTCTACTTCTAAAGGGGATTATATATTCAAGGTACATCCTTCAAAAGGTGGTGGCATGTGACAGATAGGTGATTGAAGTAAGGGATGAGAAGGGGCAGCCCTGGGTCATGTTGGGGTACAACGGTAGCTAATAAGAGGAAAGCCCACACTTGGGTTTATAATGTATAGGAAGAATAAATCATGGTACATGAGGTGCCCTAACCTTGATTTTTCCACCCATCTTTATATGCCTTTTGTCTTTTTATAATTTTCTTTGATTAACTGCTCGAGGCTCAAGGGTTAAGAGCATGTATAAGATATAGCAACGAATACCCCCTTTTAAGGTAGGGAAGTTCATTGCCCAACATGTGTTGGGACAATCACGAGTTCCTATATGATGAAGGATGTTCATAGAACCTGTAGGAGCCAAGGTGATGGCCACTATGATGAGGTAGAGTTGATGTATTGGTTTTTGCCCACGTGCTAAATGTGTTTGTCCCAGTCATCCTTTGCATTTTGTGGTACATTTTCCGGTTAAATGTGGTCAAATATGTTTTTAGCTTTCTTTCTAGCTACATTAACCTCCGAGCATCATTCTATGCCATGACCCAAGGTGTGGGCAAGGGGAAGGGGCAAGCTAATCCTATGTGGACCCAGCGGAGGAATGTGGGTCCAAGTGGGAGAAATGATTAATGGGGTAATAATGAGTGGAAAGAGGGTAATATAAGGGGATAAGGGAGTGGGACCATGCAACCAAAATCGAGATTTCCATTGAAATACCATCCCTAGAGCCAAATGGTCAATAAAAGAGGTCCCATAGGACTAGAATGCAAGGTTGATATCCAAAAGGGGTCTAGGAGACAAAGGCACAGACATAACCCATTCTTTCCGCCAAATCCCCCCATTATTCCATGCCCATAAGTGTCCATGATAAGCAAACTACGACACTCAATTACCAAATGAAAAGGCATACCTTTAGGTTCAGGAGGCCCACGTTCAAACATATGATCATAGCAAATGGGTGAGGAACCACATGGTTGACTCAGGTGGCAGAGAAATGGCACAATGAGCTAGTTGGTGGCTGCAAGGGGTTACTGGTTGCCAACTAAGGACCATGTTGGAGAAAAAAGTTCTCCTAGAGATATCACCCACAAAATGGTAGGTAACATTCCCCACAATAGCCTCTCGGCCTCCAATTTTTTTTTCATCAAGAGCCTCTCAGCCTTCTTTATTTGTTCCCACAAGTCGCACAACAGTCCTCCCTTGGTAGCGCAGGTCATGTTGCTCATAACTTCTTGTCCGTTGCTTTGCTTGTTGTTTAAGTAGAAGGACACTTGGACCAGCGCTTCCTCTTTTAGTTACATTTAATGCATAGTCAGCACATTTAATTCTTTCAGCCACCCTGGATTGATATTTTAAAACAACCATTTCCTCAAGCAACCCCTACCTCAAGCAATGGAATCGATGCCCCTCTCTCAGCCATTTAGTTTATTAAAGTATTTACAATGCATACATGATGATAAGCAATTGGGTTGTTACAAAAAGGTGAAATGAAATATGAAGACTTGAGTATTTACATTGCATACATGATGATAAGCAGTTGGGTTGTTACAAAAGGGGGGAATGAAATGTGAAGACATTAAGGAAGGGAAAGATAAGGTTGCTCTATTGTGTCATGCAAAATAATGATCCTATCCAAATAAATTTAAGCATACCATTACTAAGACAAATAGGTCAATACAAGAATTTATACGGATATGAGCAGATATCTCATGTCTTCATGGGCATACATCACCATGAGAATTATTTGGCATGTGTATCCTTGTGCATGCGTATGTCTACCTATTTAGACTGATAGAGAGCAATGTAAAAGCATATGCATACATGTAAGCATGCACACAAACATACAGATAAGCACTTTAAAAGGAAAAGTGCATTAGTAAATACCAAAAATGTCATTTTCAACGAGTATTTATAAGCCTCCCAGCTATTTAACAAAAAAAACAAAGAACTTCAAAATTGAATCCAGGTGAAGACAACAAAGAAGTAAATAGATATATTTATTCATATTATAGGACTGCCAAACATGTGTAGGTCTAAGCATCAATCTATATCAAGAATTTATAAGGATAATGGATCAAGGACAACAAATAGCATCAAGCATAGGTAGTAGAATTGAAGAAAGTGATCATAGAAACCAGTCTGACTAAGGGCTCCATAAACTTCTCCTGAAATATTAACATCAGAGAACCAACTTCTCCTGATTAGGTATATCTTTGTAACAAAATCTCAAAAATCATGCATCCCACATCCACATAGTTCTTTTTTGCCTTCAAACTTTAACAATCACGTGGGCAAGTTCATTAACACAATTCTCCTGACCTGTCATAACAACCAATTCTTCCCGCACATATCCAAATTTTTCAATACATGACTTATCAATAAGGAATATAGATGAAAAGCGCAAAAGTAAATATGCAAACCAAATAAATACATTTCCCTCAAGCAACTACTTCAACAAAAAGAGCTAAATTCCTGAGAACTGCAGCATACCTCAATTGCAGGAGTAGGTAACCTAGAAAATACTTTTTGCTTTGCTGAAACTGGTGCACTCCCAAGTTGCTCCTGCTGATTTTCTTTCAAGGATGCTTTAAATCCTGATGCAGCAACATCTTCTACAGGACCACCTTCTCCATGTTCTGCTTTCTTTGAAATTTTGTGTTCTTCATTCTCTGTCTCAGCATCATATTCTCTGCATAAATTAAACTTTGATTGGTTGAAATCTTCTGAGGAGTCGACATTGGGTCCCTTCCCTTTTTTCTTCATCACTGATTCTTTATTGAGCTGCGTTAATTTTGACACAGTAGAAACATTTTGTTCCACATCAAATTGCTTCCCTTTTCTTGGCCGCTTTCTTGGTCCCCACTCCTCATCATCTTCACTCATACTATCCTGATCAGAAGCAGTGAGGCCAAACATCTCCTGCAGAATCAATTGTTTGTAAGAAATACATGCTGCCAGGTGCACCGAAACATACCATTTTAAGGCAACAATTATCATGCAATCAAGAACAATGATATACATCATTTTCTAAACAAGGTTATAGCTTGACAATAAATCATTTGATAATCATAATTAACATCTCATAAAATGATCAACCACATTTAAAAGTAAACAATATACAATTTGGCATTTCATGTGAAAGAAGAAATATAGAATTCATCGGATGATAAATGAGTTTACCTAAACTAACAACTAAGTCAAGTGACACATTGATAGAGGGATACAAGATACACATATCTGAATTACGATGCATAGACCCATCGAAACAAGATACGTAGAATACAAATAATATAACATAATTTAATGTGTATTATAATTTTAAAAATTTTAAAAATGAAATATACACATAGAAATGTCAATTTTCTGCACATTTATAATACAAAATATAAGAAAAGATCAAATGTTGAATGATTTACCCGCTCAAACATGCACACAGTTGAAAGTTGAAACCCCAATTACTTTTCAGTGCATTATTTAAGCACCCTACATATCAAAAATGTGGGACACAAGGGTCCTGCATCCAACACACATGGAATATTTATTTGGCACAAGGCATGTATCCCACACATGTTATAGACATGTTGAACCCACTTATCAACATGTTCGAGAATACATGGCATTCTAGGACATATCTTTTATCACAGACTAACCATTATACAAATAATGGTAATGAAACCATTTGAGTTACACATTCTTATAAGAAATTTGTGAAAGCTCAAACTAAGGTTCTTTAATGGAAACAAAGTGTCTAATTTTATATCATACCTGTTACACATCATTTCAATAGGGGTACATATGCACTTTTCATTTCTAGAAACACAATTGTAAGAGTAAAAGGCCCTGTAAGTTGTAACCCATGTAAAGGACCTATATTATGGTATCCTAGCCCTATTATGGTCGGCCATGGCCAATCCCTTTGGGATAAGTGACCAGTCCATTTGTCTTATAGAGGATCGAGGGGTTTTGAATAGATATCGTTGTGACTCATGGTTTAGTGGGGTCATCAATGTGTAGAGATTATCACAAATTTAGGGGCCAGTCTAGCCCACGTGGGGTGCACATATGTCATCCCCACATGGTTGTGCCATTGAGTCTATATGCATTCTTTGGCCATGGTATATTCATCAGATACTTTTCATCATGACAATCTCATAGCTGTTCAGTAAGTTCAAGATTCTTGAGGTAGTACATGTTTTCCAATGCATGTGGTGTCTTTTTTGCCGCAAAATCTAGCATACCTTGGAGAAGGGTACCCTACAACGCTATAACTAGACCAAGTGATATCAATTTGGTAATGGCCCACTGTCACCATAGCCAAAACACCCAGCTCTTTATGGACTTTCACCAATGGGAGGAGTCTCGGTATAAGGTCACCTATGATGGATATTCTAAGGGTATTATAATGACCAAAAGGCTTCTAAGGGAAAGACGAAGCTAAGCACAAGGCTCCAATCAATGAATGAAGACAAATCACTTTCCTTAGAGAGGCTAGTTTTGTACAACACAAGAACTAGGGCTTGATTGATACGTTGATAGTTGGGATGGCCAAAGGTCAAGGCAAGGAGAAATGGTTTCCTATAATGTTTTCCAACAAGGACAAGGCACATGAAACCCTCAACAAGCCCCTAAGTTGAACTAAAGCCACACTAGGGTTCCTAGGGCATAGAAATTTATCGACGAAATTGAAGTGAATGCCCACTAAAAGAATGGATTAGTAGCAACCACTATCCTCTTCATGTTTCGACTCTCCAATACCAAAAATTCCTCTTCCTTAAGAATTCACACCAAGCCCTAGATTGGCCGCTTGAGCTTAAAGGGGCCAAATTAGGTCAAGATTGAGGAGAAGAAAATTTTTGGATAATAAGTTGAATTGTTCACCAACAAGGAAGGCTAGTGCCTAGTCCTAGGGTCAATGGAGTCTATGGATTCTAAAAATTGATTTAACCTTGCAAAGGATTACATATATTTTAATGCCCTAGCATCAAAACCCCAAGTATCACCTTTATGGGGGGTGAAAGATCACTTGGGAGAGCTAACATGAGATCAGCAAGTGGATTTCTATTTACATATCACATTATGAGTAATACATGCAACAATATGACCTAGATTCTAATAAAGTGATCTTGAACAAAATTAGGGCACAAAATTTAACCTAGATCATTAATCCATTCCATACAATAGACATGAATTCAGAAATTTACAATAAGCATGGTACTTACAACATAATATGCATGCAACAATCCAATAATCAATCCAAAGTGACTTCTCCAAAGACAAGAACAAATGCTCCAGACAAATCTCACTCCATAGATCACACTTTTACAATTAGAACAAGAGGTTGAAATCTTCAAAGAGGCCAAATCCACAAGTCCAAGTGATGATGAATTTACAAATTATCCTCTCTTCTATTTATACGAGGCGGCCTAATGTCTACTTAGCCTAAAAGCACCTAGGAAAACAAGTAAAGTCATAATGATGCATTAGGTTACAACCACCCCACTAGCTTAGACCAAAAATCACATGATTTGCCCACATGTGTGAGTTGTGGGGCAAAACATGTTGACATCATCCATGCATTGAGCTTTAATTGGCATGCGTTGAGGCTTTTGAGTGCCAAACAAGGTGTAGAAGCCTCTAAAAATCATTCCCTAATGGTTAGCCCTCAGGCCTTCTTCAATACTCCCCTATAGACCCCAAAATCCAACCTGGGCCACCAAAGGTGGTCTCATGGGTCTCCAACTAGTCATAGTGTCAGTCTCTTCTCCAACGTTGAGGGCTACCAAAGTGGTGCTAGCCCTCCCATGTCTCAAGGCATGAGAACATCCTCTTCTAGGCCTTAGATCAGCGGCCATCCCTCACAAAGTGCTAAAGCCAACTGGGGGCATGCTGGATCTAAGAGCATCATCCCAAAAACTCATCAAATGTAGGGTGAAGTTCCAAGACGCCCTAGGTGTTGGAGGTGCCCAAGGATGTGTGTGATGCTCTGTAGTTGCTTGGAGTCTCATGGCTATCAACACTTCACCTGTGGGTGTCAATATGCTTCTTTGGAAGTCTAGGTACCTGTGGGCGGGGTGCCCAAGCCATGGCTATGAAACCACCTAATAATCACAACATAAAGTCTAGCGCAAGCAACTAATGATCAAGTACAATAATCATTTATGCATCCAAGTGAACCAATCTTGAATGCAAAGGGCTATTTAATACTTCAAATAAGGCTTCCCTTCCAAAATTGAGGCTTTGAAATCGCAAAGGTGTTAACTCCCTAGGTAGGAGTGGTTAAAGACAACCCCATTCGGTGTTTCCAATCCCCAAGGGGAAGTAACATTTCCTTGGTCCACCCTTCAATCAATAGGCGTTATGTGAGCAATGATGGTAATGGAGGGGAGAAGACTTCATGACCAAGTGCAGGTTCAAAGTGACTAACATAATGGGGATCCACATCCTGAGTGTACAGATTTGAGGAGGGAGCAATCGTGATGTTAGGATATTCCGACACATAGGAAATAGTTAAGTATAACTTGGTCTACTGTAGAGTTAGGTAAAGAGTGTTTCTTTACTATGTACTTTTGTAACTTACAATCTGACGGTCCTGATATGTAGTGATCTGACGGTTCATTCTCTCCTTGGAATTACCAATACTTGATCTGTGGCTTAACACCCGATTGGTCCATGATCTCTATTTAAAGAGCATGGAGGATCATTTGTATGTTAATTGTTCATGAGAGAAGCTTATGTAAAATTTCATTCTTTTATTAATAAATTGCCTGAAGTGGCCGCGTTAGCTCAGGCCGTGCACTGTTTCCCTCTTTGAGGGTTTTAACCACATCAAAAATACTGGTTTATTGATCTGTGATCTGTTTGTGAGCGGTGTCCTTTGGTGTTCTGTCTGAGGAACTTACCCTGTAAATTCTTACATGGTATCAAAGCTATTTGAGGGCCGCATCCGTTGGTGATCCAAATCTGAAGCCGGTAGAACTGCATCTAACTGTCGTTTCCTAGATCTACTGTTTCTAACAACTTTCGAGCCGAGAGGACTGCTCTATTGTGTTAGGAGCATCTGTTCCAGTGAAGAACCCCTTTCGTTTCATGCGAAAAGGTTTCTGGTAGCCCTAGCTACGTCATTTTTAAGATCTGGAGGTATACAGTGTTTATTTGCAGTTTCTAGTTATTTTCTCTCTGTTTATTATTTCGATTTATTTAGCTTCTTTTTTTATTACCGGATCTATACCTTTCATTTCTGCGTATGCTCTTTGCCCTGCGACTCTATGCGATCGGGGCAAATCAGAAACAGAGAGGAAGGATTTTTCTCATGCGTATGCTCTTTTCCGCTATGCCTTAGTGTGATCTCAGAAAATCAGAAACATTGAGGAAAATATCTAGTTTTTGGGTAAAGCTAACTTGAAGCCGTAAGGTTTGTTTTTTTTTTGTATGTCCGTATTGGGTTTTGTGTTTTTTGTTTTGTAGCGAAAAGAGCTTTCTCAAGCAAGCATGCAACCCAAAGCTTCAGTGACTATAATAATAAAAGAAACAAAAAAAAAAAAAAAAAAAAAAAAAAAAAAAAAAAAAAACCCTTCCTCTTTTCCAAAAATTGCTGAACTTTTAGTTTAGCTCACTTGGTCCAAAGCTAATTTATGAGAGTAGAGGTCTTGAGTTCAAGTCTCCTTTTTGTTGAGCTAATTAGATTAAGTTTGGAAAGGGGGCGGATTTTTTTTTAACAATATCATTCATTTCCGCACATTCCCGTACTTCGTTCGCATCTTCATCAACTTTTCTTCAAAAAGCCATAACTTCTTCATCCGGAAGCCGTTTTCAGAGCCGTTCTTTTTTAACCAGACTAATTTTTCGAGATATTTCCATTGGAACACTTAGTTTTAGCATATATAGCTTCAGTTTCTGTTAAAATGAAAAGTCCATGCCAAGTTTTTCTTGATAGCACCAACTCCTTCCAACGGTGGTCCTACATTGTGGATTTACTTAGAAGTAAAGGTCTTTACAGAATAGCCACAGGCCAAGAAACCAAACCAGAAGATGAAGATAAGGCAGCTAAATGGGAAAATAGGCAAGATCAAGCACGTGGGTTGATAGGGATGTCTATTTCTCCAGATCTTAGATTCCATATTGCAGAACCTGATACTCTTGATGAAGCATTGAAACAGATTACTAAAGTTTTTGGAATCAAAAATGAACTTAGAGCCCATCAACTTGAAAATGAGTTGCTTAAATTGGACCCCAATAATTTTTCTTGCATTGAAGATTTTTTGTTCAAATTCAAGACCCTTAGACTTCTCTTGGAAGGTGTTAAGGTTAAAAAAGAAGATAGTAACCTTATCTATTCTATTCTTACTAAGTTGGGACTAGCCTACTCTGTGTTTGTTTCCACCTTCCATTCTACAAGAGAAGCCTTCATTTCTCAAGGACATGACTACAAGCCCCCTTCCTTTGATGCTTTTTGTGATTCTTTAATAAGAGAACAAGAAAAACTCTTACACCTTGGTCTTCTTAATCTTGGAAACTCTTCCAAGAAAGCGTTAATCGCCCAGCAGCAACCAAACTCAAAGAATCCTAAGAAGTCATATCCTAAAAAGAATGGTCCTAAACATAACAAGGGTCCTAAGCAATTTCAGCCTCAAAATGAAAAATCATTTCACCAGAATGATAAGGCAAATAAAAACAAAGGCAAGAAGACTGATAGACATTGCAACTTTTGTAATCGAGATGGCCACTTAGAATCCAAATGCTTTAAGAAGATGGAAGCCTTGGAAACAGCAATGAAGAAGCATAACATCCATTTGGAGCACTCTTCAACTTCAACTTCATCTTCAGGAATGGCACTTTCTACATGTGGTTGTCAAACATCTCGGTCTGGCTATGCACTAAAAGTATCTTCTTCCTCTCATTCTCATGAGTGGCTCATTGATTTTGGAGCTTCTTATCACATGGCCAAAAACAAAGCCATGTTTTCTTCTTTAAATGATTGTAACACCAAAAATATCTATGTTGGTGATGATAGATCTCTTAGTGTTGTAGCGACTGGAACTGTTCATATAGACAATGGTCAATTTAATGATGTATTATGTGTTCCAACCTTATCCTGCAACCTTCTATCTGTATATCAGATAACTCATTCAGGTGAAGGTAAATCGTTGAATTTTCACCTCAAGATGTTGTAATTAAGGACCTAAGAGATCCTAGACAGATTTTAGCTACTGGCATTGCTGATGATTCTACAAGGTTGTATAAGTTTCACAACTTTGGGTCATCAAATCTTCCCTCGGTATTTGTTGCTCATAATGATGAAGTGAGCAAACTTTGGCATGAGCGATTTGGTCACTTAAACTATCGCTCCCTTCAGAATCTATGTAAAGAAAATATGGTGACAGGTCTTCCAATGGTATCTTGCAGAGATGGTGTTTGTTTCGGATGTGTACTCGGAAAACATCATCGGGACAGTTTTGAAAAACGTGCCTCTTGGCACGCCTCAGCCCCTTTACAACTTGTGCATAGTGATTTATGTGGTCCACTTTCCGTTGTTTCCTTCTCTGGCTACAAGTATTTCTTAACTTTCATTGATGATTTCTCCAGACGCACTTGGGTATACTTCTTAAAACTCAAGAGTGAAGTATTTAACAGATTCTTGGCCTTTAAGGCCTTTGTTGAAAAACAATCTGGACATCAAATTCTTAAGCTAAGATCTGATAATGGCGGAGAATATGTTAAAAACCACTTCATCAACTTTTGCACTGAAAATGGAATTCAAATGCAACATACTGTTCCACATAATCCACAACAAAATGGTGTAGTTGAAAGGAAGAATCGCAACTTAAAGGAAATGGCTAATTGTATGCTTCAATCTAAAGGACTTAGTCTTAATTATTAGGCAGAAGCAATTAACTGTGAAAATTACATAATAAATCACACTCCTACTAAGGTTTTAAAGA
>APFE030000751.1:127940-156614 GCA_000404065.3 Pinus taeda
TCTTGCAATCCAAGGAGGGTATTTCCCTTTCCCAGTCCAAGTATGCTCGTGATATTCTTCGTCATTTTCACATGGAATATTGTAAGCTGGCTCCTTCTCCCTTTCAGTCTGGAGTCAAACTTTCAGTCTCTTGTACTTCTCCTGAAGTTGATGCTACCTTATACCGTCAACTTGTAGGAAAACTCTTGTATTTAACCCATACTCGTCCTGACTTTTCCTTTGCTGTTGGCCTTGTTGCTCGTTTTATTCAAAACCCCCGTGAAAGTCATTGGAAAGCAGCTAAAAGAATACTTCGTTATGTTCGAGGTACAGTACAGTTTGGGATTCATTACAGTGCCAAAGCAGCTCCTCTATTAGTTGGTTTCACTGATTCTGATTGGGCTGGTGACCCTGATGATCGGAAGTCTACTGCCGGTTATGTCTTCACTCTTGGTTCAGGACCTATTACATGGGCTTGTAAGAAACAGGCTGCCATTTCTCTTTCGTCAGCAGAAGCCGAGTATCGTGGTGCCGTGGAAGCTAGTAAGGAAGCCTTGTGGCTTCGTCAGATCCTATCAGAATTGGGCTTTGAGCAGCAGCATCCGACTACACTTTGGTGTGATAATCAAAGTGCCATTCAGCTTTGCAAAGATCCAGTTCAGCATCAGCGCAGCAAACACATTGAACTACACATGCACTTCATCAGAAAGCTCATTCATGACCATGTTCTTGAAGTGCAATATTGTTCAACAGATGATCAGGTTGCAGACATCTTCACAAAGGCTCTCACAGAGGCGAAGTTCACTAAACTTCGATATATGCTTGGAGTTCAGGAAGTTGTCACTAAGGGGGGATAGGCTCTAGTGCCTCCTTCCTTCTACTATTGTGTCATATTTGTAAATCCTTCAATCCTATCCCAAGTTGTTCTTAAGGGGGGATGTTAGGATATTCCGACACATAGGAAATAGTTAAGTATAACTTGGTCTAGTGTAGAGTTAGGTAAAGTGTGTTTCTTTATTATGTACTTTTGTAACTTACAATATGACGATCACGATATGTAGTAATCTGATGGTTCATTCTCTCCTCGGTATTACCGATACTTGATCCATGGCTTAACACCCGATTGGTCCATGATCTCTATTTAAAGACCATGGAGGGTCATTTGTAGGTTCACTGTTCAAGAGAGAAACTTATGTAAAATTTCATTCTTTTATTAATAAATTGCCTGAAGTGGCCGCGTTGGCTCAGGCCGTGGACTGTTTCCCTCTTTGAGGGTTTTAACCATGTCAAAAATACTGGTGTATTGATCTGTGATCTATTTGTAAGCGGTGTCCTTTAGTGTTCTGTCTGAGGAACTTACCCTATAAATTCCTACACGTGAATGCATGAGTTACCAACTCGACCTTTTTTCCCACCCCTCTTGTGTGCCTTTTACTTTTCTTTTTTTATATTACTCGTAGCTCAAAAAAGGGTTAGAGCTTGCTTTGTATGATGTATAATAGTTGTATTACCCTTTAATGATGAGGCAGCTCATTGCCCATCAGGGTTGGGACATGCAAGGGTTCCTCTTATGATGTATAAGAGCAATATGGTGCTCAGGAACCGAGTAATGGCCACAATGAGTGAGGTGGAGCTCATGCAAGGCTTTTACCCACGTGTTAATGTGTATGTTCCGATCATATATTGCATTTTGATATTCTTTCTTTTATTTTTCTTGTGGCCATTATATGTTTTTCCCTTTCTTTTAGCTGCACCAATATCCTAGGCAAAGCTCTGGGCCCTACCCACGTATATGGATGTATGGGTGCCAAATCCCAAAAAAACAATGGTTAGTTGAACCTGAAGAATGGAGGTGGAATAAGGACTTGTAATGTATGACGAAAAGTGGTAAGTATTGAATAGGGATAGATGGAACACTATCTCAATTAAGGTCTTGAGTCGGGATGTCAAATTTGATGAGGCAGGACCCTTAGGAGATCTCATGAGAAGGAGCCAGTAGTGTTAGAGGAGAAGGAGCGAGAAGCTCCTAAGGCTGAACAGGGACCAACAACACCAATAGCAAGCACACAGTCAGCAAATCCAAAGGATGAGCTAAATATTCCTTCAAGCTCTACTAGGAGCAGGCCAAGATGGGTCGTGCAAACCTCGAGAGATGTTCAGGAGCATGTGGAGGCTCCTAGCAGCATTTTCAGGCAGAGTAGACCACCTAGAAATATTTTATTGAAGAAGAATAAACAAAGTAGACCAAGCTCCACAAGATTCAACTATTGAGACTTTTGAGACTTTTGAAATTCTAGAAGACTTGAGAGGATTGTTTCATGACAATATACGGAAACAACGCACAACAAGAATGATGACATCATAGAAAGCTAACTTTTATAAGCCTCTAGATATCACAAGTTTTCAAGGAGCCCCACAAATGGATTCCTAAATTTTCTACCAACAATGTCATTCTAGTTAATTACCATGTATCAAAAATGTGAGGATGCAATCAATATACATGAATTTGATATTGAGGACGTGGTGATGAAATGATTTGTGTTATCTTTAGAGGAAGATGCTAGGGTTTGGTTCAAAAGTCTTGATGACGTTGTTAAAAATTGGAATGACTTTAAGAAATTATTTTTGGAACAATTGGAAATTGGAAAGGATGGAAAAATGTTGCTAGCTAAACTTCATGAGATTAAGAAAAAGGAAAACGAAACTATGAGAGAATTCAATATGAAGTTCCAAAAATTGATGGATAGAATTCCAAAATGAATCAAGGCTCGAGGTTGTGCAATTATCGTCTACTACGAAAAAGTAATTGAGAGGGAATTTTAGCTTTTTGTTAAGACGGCACCCCACAATGATTTAAAGAAGCCAGAGAAATAGCAAGTAAAATTGAAGACGATATTCCTTCTTCAATCAAGGTAGATCTGTTTGATTCTTAGAGGACATCCACCTCTAAGGTTGAACCAAAATCTAGTTGCCATGAATTCAGCAAGGGCAACTCTAAATACAATGACATTTTTAACTTTGGCAATAAAACACATGAAGACCACTTTTACTCGAACACAAACTGCAATATAAATTAGACTTGTATGCCTTGATAGGTCTCGATAGAATCAATGTCAAAAGAGAAATGTTGAATGGGATAGAAAGAGAAGCCCTCAACATCAAAGTCTCCTAGTCCATATAAATCTCACCAACATGATATATAAATAAGATATATAATGGTGTCTACCTTGTCTGGATATGCACGATAAGGAACTGTGCCCGAAAGAAATGAGGGAGAGAGAAGCTAAAATCGAAGATACAACAATATTGTGAACTATGTTGAAGAAGATTTCATTTTCATTGTAGAATGAAAGCCTTATGCAGTGTCCAAAATGCATAAGAATGAGATAAGTGGTAATAGCGTAGGCTCTAATAGAATCACAAGGATGTATTTGAGATGCTTTCTCAAGTAGAGATAATAAAGAAGAACAAGGATAACAAATGGAACACCTATCAAAGGAAAAATCAATTGTTCCATACAAGCCTAAAATAGCAAGACATGTTTCTCAAAGGACTTTTGTGAACAAATAACCTACCTCAACAAAAAGCCATGTATACATATGGATTTTCAACGGTAAGCGTGGGCGAACGCAAAATATTTTTAAAAAACAATCATTTATGAGTGGGGCAACCTAGTATTCAACCCTATGGCCCTCCTAATGTTATGTAATTACTGGTAATGTTAAGAAAATGGTATGAAATTAATGGTAATGTTAAAAGTAATATTTTCCTTTATCTTTCATCTCATCATTTTACTTTAATTTTTAACATTGCCATTCACTGTTTTATTACGTTTGAGAGTGGTTCCAACCTCAACAATTTTCATACGAAAAATGTAAATTTTACATCCCACTCAAAAACCTATAGACTTCACATTTTTAGAATTTCAGGATTGGGGGGGGCACAACATTTACATAGAATTACGTCATGTACCAGTGTATGAACTAGCATCTAATCAAGAGCAACAAGCACTCTATGTACCTTGAGGTTAGTGGCACTGATTCTTGAACTCCCCTATCATGACCCTAGTAAAAGTGTAGCCAGGAAGGAAAAAGGGAGTAACAAATCTCTCCCAATAAAAATATTTAGGATCCCGAAGTTTGGCGGAGAGCGGACTGGCGGACCGTGACCTGCGCGCCCTAGGCTTCTGACCCCGTCCCTGCGCTCCTGCGCCTGGCAGCGCTGCTGCTGCTGGGCTGCGCCCTCCCTCTGTTGTCCTCCCCTTCTCTGCTCCCGGGCCTCCTGCCCTCCCCCTGCTCCAGGGTATCCCCCCAGCTTCCTTCGCGCGATCTCTCCCCTGACCTGATCTCCCAATGGCGGAAACTGATCCACTGCTCCAGGATCCAGAAGATCATGAGAAGATCTTTGCCTCCCTCATTCCCGAGAACGCGGCGGGGAAAATACGACCTTCAGCTTCCAAGTTTATCAAGAAGTTAGACGAAATACCAGAAGTATCTCTCCCTCCGTCCCTTCCGAGGAGAGCAGCAATCTCGTTAGCAGAAAGAGGCCTGGTCGGACAGTTCACGGGTCTATGGCCCTCACCAAGATCTGTCCAGCGTTGGGTCGAGCGAAACTGGAACTCGATAGTGCAAGGGAAAATAGCAATTCGGTTTTGTGGCAGAGGATTTTATACCTTTCTCTTTGAATCAACGGAAGACAGGAACCTGATCTTCAGGAACAACCCCTATTTCATGGATTCCCGGGGCCTCTACCTAAACAGATGGACTCCAGACTTCGACCCAGAAATGGACGTTCCCAATGCGGTCCTTGTTTGGGTTCGCCTCCCCCACTTGCCGCTTCACTGTTGGGGGGATGAATCTGTCAAAGCTATAGGCAACGCAGTCGGAAAATACATAGACAGATCTGAACCAAAGGAAAACATGCATGCATGCGCAAGAATCTGCGTGGAAGTGGATCTGGGCAAAGGACTTCCGGAAGCAATCAAACTCAAAGTCGATCAATGGACGCACATCCAGCAAGTGTACTATGAGCAACTTCCCTTCAAGTGCAAGGTATGTCATGAATACGGGCATTTCACTAATAGATGTAGCAAATCTAAAACTAATGTTCCTGAACGCAACAACGAAACCCCCGAGGAAACTTGGGAGCAAGTAAAAAAGAAAAAACCAAACCCCCCTCATGGTCCAAACTCTAAAGTCTCCCATGAAACCCCCCCTTGCCTTCTCAACCCTCTGGCCCTATTCCCTCCTTTCCCTCCTCCTCCAATCCTTTTGAAACCCTGTCCGCAGAGGACCCCCCATCCCCTCCTCCTTCCCCCACAGGTACTGCCATCATCATCTCCTCCCCTATCTCCATTCCTCAGTCCTCCCCACCCCCAACAATGGAGAGAATCTTAACCCGAAATAAATCTAAGGAAAACAAACTCTCCATTGATCCCCCCAGGAAAGTTGGCAGAAAGTCTAATAAAGAAATAAGAGATGAAAACGCAGTAAGAGAAATGGCCACAGGAACGCAACAACCAATGGATACATTCCTAGAAAAAACAAAAGGAAGCAGAGAAAAAATGAAGGAGAAAAGTGGGGCTCACAACAAACAAGGTAAATGATGATTTTGGTCTCCTGGAATTGTAGGGGGATGGGCTCCTCCCTAAAAACAAATGCAGTCCGGGACCTCCTCAAATCTGAACAACCAGACCTTCTCCTACTTCAGGAGACCAAAATCACAGAACAAGAATTCCAAAATCACATAAAAAAAGCAAAAGATATGCAAGTGTAGCAACAAGCGCAGCAGGCGCCTCAGGAGGCATAGGAACACTATGGGACAAAAACAAATGGGAACTCAAGGAGCAAAAGGCCTACAGCTGGTGGGTAAGAACAGACATCCGGGACAAAGCCACAAAAGAGGAATATACCATTTACAATATTTACGCCCCAAACCATTACAGGGACAAAGCTTCTTGCTGGGATACAATCACCTCAAATATCATGACAGCTCAGGGAAGGAATATTTTCCTTGGAGGGGATCTAAACCTCATAAGGAATGCAGATGAGAAATTGGGAGGAAACTTCTATGTTGACCCATCAAGAGACTCCTTCGAAGCAATAATTCAAACTCACAACCTAGTGGACATCCCTCCACACAATGGGAGATTCACGTGGAGCAACAAAAGAATTGGCAACAGCAATATAAAGGAGAGACTTGACTGAATCCTTGTACAAGAAAGAATAGTGGCCAGATTCTCAAATATTCAAAGCAAAATCATCCTGGGTTATTTCTCAGACCACAAACCAGTGGCACTGATTCTAGACAAAGGAAAAAACATGGGGCCTCTCCCCTTCAAATATAATAAGGCCTGGGACAGCAAAGAGGAATTCCGAGCCTTGGTTAAGGAACAATGGGCAAAAGAGGTTATTGGTTCGCCACACTTCATATGGGAATCCAAGATCAAAAATCTCAGGAATGTCATCAAACTTTGGGCAAAAAACCACGCGGTAGAGGAATCTAAAAAAAGAGCTGCCCTCCAAACACAGCTGGAATAGTGGAACCAGGACAAGGAGCGCACCCAGTTCACAGAAGAAGATCAGGCCAAAGAGAATGAGATGTACAGGGACCTGTACAAATAGCACAGGGAGGAGGAAGAAGAGCAGAGACAAAAATCTCGCTGCCTCTGCTCAAAGCCAGCGACAAAAACACCTCTTTTTTTCACAATAGCTTAAAAATCAGGCGTGCAACAAATCACATAGAGAGAATAATGATAGAGGGGAGAGAACTAAGAGACCAAGAGGAAATTAAAGAGGCTGTGTTCAACCACTTCAACGCCCTCCTAACAGCAGATCCTCAACCCGTCGATAGTGAGGATTTTCTCAGCTCAATTGAAAATAAAATAACAGCTGATCAAAACAACGAGCTGGACAAAGAGGTCACAATAGAGGAAATAGAGTGGTCGATCTTCAGTATGGAACAGGACAAGGCCACAAGCCCAGATGGATTCACAGTGGCATTCTACAGAACTCATTGGGAAATCATCAAGAAAGACTTTGTAAGAATGGTAAAGAATTTCTTCTCTAAGAGCAAAATGGGGAACATCATCAAATCCTCCCACTTAGCTCTCATCCCCAAGGATCCCAATCCTCAATCCTTCGATCGATTCCCGCCAATCTCCCTATGCAATGTCTCCTATAAGATCATCACCAAAATTCTAGCTAACAGGATTAAAAAGCTCCTTCCCTCCCTCATCTATGAGAATCAAGGAGGCTTCGTTCCCAAAAGACACATCACAGATAATGTGATCCTCATTCAAGAGGCAATTCATAGCAGTATCAATAGAAAGGAAAAGGGGATGATTATCAAATTAGACATGGCCAACGCATTTGATAGAGTCAATCATCAATTCCTTAAGGCGGTCCTCGAAAAATTCGCGGTATCCAGCATCTTCATCAGTAGGATCATGGAATGCATATCCTTGCCTTGGACAGCTCCACTGATCAACAGCAGACCAAGCAATTTTTTTAGAAGTAGGAGGGGGCTGAGACAAGGCTGCCCTCTCTCCCCATTTCTCTACATCATTATGGCCGAAACTCTAAGCATACACCTGGAAAAGTTGCGCAAGCAAAAAGAAATTACAGGCATCAGCATAGCACGTGGAACCAAGGAGATAAACCACTCCCTCTTCGCAGATGACACCCTCCTAATAGGAGGAGCCTCCAGTCTCATGGCCAAAAGGTTTAAGAAAACGCTAGACCTCTTTCTCCAAGTGTCTGGGGGAAAGCTCAACAATAATAAGTGCATGCTATATACCTGGAACGTCCCCAGGCACATCACTCAGAGAATTTCCATAATCTTGGACATCCCTGCACAAAGGAATTGGAGTCATTTCATGTACCTGGGATTACCTTTAGCCAAGGACTCAATCAAAACCGAAATCTGGGTGAAAGTAATCGAGAAGCTGAGAGGCAAACTTCAAAGCTGGGGGATGTCATGGCTCAATCTTGCTGGGAGAACAACTCTAATAAAAGCCATCCTTTCAGCCCTCCCTATTTATCAGTTCGCCATCACTCTCGCCCCGGCCAGCATTCATAAACACATGGAATTAATTCTCAGAAGCTTCTTGTGGCAAGGAGGAAGGCAGGACTCTAAAAAGTTCAGCCTTGTTAAATGGGACCAGGTAATCTTACCATTTGAAAAAGGAGGGATAGGAATCAGAATCCCAAGATTAGCCAATATGGCCATGGGATTTAAGCTAATTTGGAGAATTCTCAGTGAAAAAGGAGCCTGGTGGACAGAAGCAATCAAGCGAAAATACCTGAATGGGATCAACTCCAACATCCTTGTGGATCCAATTGCTGACAGACAGTGCACACCAGTTTGGAAACTCATAAAAAAAACTCTTTCGCTCCTCAAAGGCTACATTTCAAGAGCTCCAAGCAATGGAAGTGGCATTAATATATGGACTGAACGTATAATGGGCACGGAAGCAAGGGATACTCTCCCAAATCTCAGACCTTTACACTTGTGGATGGAAGCAAAAAAGTTAAAGTCCCTTTATGACATTTCCATTTGGGAACAAAATCGGTGGTTGGGTTGGAAACACCTCTGCCTCCCCTTTAATCTCAGAGAGCAGTGGGCTGACCTCAAGCTTTCCCTCACAGGCTCAGCCCCACTCAACAGACTGTCCGAGGATAAATATATGTGGGACCCCAATGGTGGTAGCTACACTGTCAAAGAAGGGTATAAAATCCTCCAAAACGCCTCAGCCATCAACAATTGGCCTCTTCACAAAGTTGTCTGGAACCCTGAATGTCTTCCAAAGGTCAAGTTTTTTAACTGGACCCTTCTGAAAAGCAAAATCCTCACAGCGGAAAATTTAAGGAAGAGGGGCATCCTTGGCCCATCAATTTGTTGCCTATGTAGAGAAGCGGAAGAAAGCAGCAATCATCTCTTCCTTGAATGCACCTTTGCCCGAAAATGCTGGAAGCTTATAACCAGCCCTTTAAGCATTGGAGACCTGCCCAACCAAATCCCCCTCCTGCAAAAAAACTGGGGGAACAGCTATCCCTACCCCAAGAAAAACAAAACCTTGGCCAAGAGACTGTGGAACAGCATCCCTCCAAACCTTTGTTGGCAAATCTGGATTGCCATAAACAAATGTATCTTCAACAACAAGAAGCCCAGTATCCCCTGTATTCTTGCCAAAACAACTGCCCCCATCTCTGAAACTCTCAGTGCTAATGGAATAGCCCAATCAGACCAGGAAACAGGGAACCCAAGGGAAATGGAATGGATAGCCAAATTCAACTATGAATCAAGGAGCCATAAAACAATAAGTACAGGCCAGAAAAAGATAGATTGGAAGTTAAGAGGCCCGGAGGAACAAATCAGAGGATGGATTCAAAACCAAAAGAGGCCCTCCCTCCACTTTGACGGAGCTTCAAAAAATAATCCGGGACAGGCAGGTGCTGGGGGAGTCATCAAATACCAACAAGGCAAGATTTTGGTGACATACGAATGGGGATTGGGGATAATGTCCAATAATAAAGTTGAGGCTTACAGCCTCCTTCTAGGAACCTCCATTCTCAGAAGACTTGGCCTCCAACATTCGCTTATAATTGGGGATTCAGCTATCATTATAGCAGCAATGACCTCAGGGAAGGATTTCAATCAAATTGCCCTGAACAGTATAAAGTCCAGGATCATAGACAATTTAAAAGACATTGAAGGTGCCACCTTTAAACATGTGTTAAGGAGCAGCAACAAGGAAGCAGACGAGCAAGCAAACAAGGCAGTGAGTAGGCAAGTTGGCCAAGTTAAGGAAAACGAATACACCTATGAAAGAGCTATTCCATAAAGATTCTTATACCATCCCATCGCATCAGACTCTAAGTCACCTCAGTCATCATCCCTCTCGATCTCAGCTCATCCCCATATCTCCTTTCAACCAGGCATATCTCCTCGACTGCGTAAATCTGTCCTTTCGTTCTCAGATCCTCCCCTCCTTAACAGTCATGGTCACCTCCCTAAATACAGATCTCGTGATCCTTTTGATCCCAGCCGCCTCTCCCAGGTTTGGTCCTGCCAGCCATCTTCCCAAAATCTCCTTCGCTCGCAGCTCGATCTACCTCTGGATTATCAGTCGACATCTGATCAGGATCTCCCCGCCTTGGATCCCCCTCTCCTGCTGCCTCCCTTCTATTTATTGCAGCGAGTCCCTCTTTTCAAACATCCTCCCATGCGATTCGAAGGCTCAGGTGCATATTTCCTTTCAGTCCAGAACTCTTCAAGAAGCTGCGCGCGGTCTACAGGAGCCTGGAGCTCCCCTCTCAACAATGGTAATCTCAAGCTTTCCTTTTTTTCAGGCTCTCTTAATCTCTATCTGGTCTCTGGTTGTGCTGTCTCTGTGTTCCTCCTCTTCCTCTACATTCTGTTGCTCCCCCTCCATTCCGTCTCATCCCCTGCGCATCTCAGTTCCCATTCCAGCTGCGCGTTATCCTATTTTCCGGAACCAGAAGACTTCCATCAAGCGAGGCAGCCCCTGCTCCCAAGCTCTCCTCTCTCCGAATAGATCGAGGTGTTATTTCTGTCCTCCTCAGGTATTTTGGTTGCTGACTTACTTGGCTGTTCATTTCCTCTCAGACATGGCAGAGCCCTCCGAAATCAGAACCCAGAATGAGAATCAGACGGGCAGCAATCCTCCTGAGAATCCTCTGGACCGAGTGCTGGGCAATAACACTTGTACACTATGCACGCAGCACTGTTTCATGATCACAAGGATCATCAAGCGCCATAACGAGCTCAAGGAGGATTATCAGGCCGACAGTCGCTCCAAAAGAAAAAAATTGGAGAAGCAACGTGCAGAAATAGAGAACTTGAAAGAAAAATGCACACACCCTGAAGAGGCCATCGCACACATCAAAAACATCACTGATGCCATGCAAGCAGAAGCCTCCACCAGAGCAAGCAAGAAGGATACCCAGATGGAGGACTCAGTCAATCAGTTCTGGTAAAAATTCCCATGGCCAGCAAATTTTGTCTCCTCGTAGGTCTCTTTGTAAGGCAATATAGCCGTTTCTTATTCCAGTACATTAGCTATAAGGTTACCAACAAGAAGTTAGGGCCTGCGTGCCCATTTTGGACTTCTTTTCCTCTCTCTTCTCTCCTTGTAACAGCGCTCATATGTAGCAGTTTTTTATAATAGACAAGTACCCGATTATGTTAAAAAAAAAAGTGTAGCCATCACTCAACAAAATCTAGATTTGATATGTTGAGCTTTTCTATCTTATTTTAATGCTTAGAGTGTGATATTGATGATGAGAATCCCAATATAGGCAATGACTTCGATGATATGTATGTATTTGTTGTAGCATGATTTTCGTGGGCCTTGGCACTTGCTCATTTATTCATTAATTTGTATCTATATTCTAAATTATAATGTTAAAACTTAGAAATTAAATGCTTTCTTTTTCCCCAAGGAAAATCGTAATTTTCATTAGATAAAGATGAAAATTACATGTTGTATGTGCTCTGAAAGCACATCAACTATTTTTCATGCTTTTGTATGATGATGTCACGAGCTCATGCTTTCAATCGTATGCTTCTATGATGCCATCTCCTGGCATGATGCATCCTACCATGCTTCTAATGATTCCTACCATGATAGTTATACTTTACAACAGAAAACTTGAAAAGAACTAGGTGAGAAAGACTATCTCAATCATAGTAGAGATCTTTTACTTCCTCCTTCTTGCATTTCTTCTTTTCATCTTCTTCCACTTCTTCAATGATATGGGCTTCTTCCCTTGCTCTTTTGTTGTTGCACTTCTTGGGCTTTGGACAATCTCTCTTATATTGCCCATATTCACACCAACCATAACATTGAACCTTCGACATGTTCTTCTTCTTTTTCTGAGGACCAAGCTTCCAAAACTTCCCTTTTCTTCTAGACATGGCAGCAAATGCTTGAGCTTGCTCACTTGATCCTACATTGATTTTTGCCTTCAGCCTGGTCTCTTTGATTTTGCACACTGACCATAGTTCATTGAATTGAGTAGCTTCCTTCTTCCCATAGATGCTTGATGTGTAGTTGCCCCATTCCTCTCATAGTGCATTGAGCACTATGGTAGACATTTCCTTATCAGACATTATTTCTCCCAACTCTTGGAGTTGGTCTCTAAATTCTGACATCCTCATAAAGTATGAGGTTATTACTTCCTTTGATATCTTCATCTTGTAAAGCTTGAACTTCTTCTTTCCGCAGTTCAACAATTAAACCCTTAACATGACCAACGACTTCATTTTCTATGGGGATCAAATCTATCCTCTTCTTCCATGCAAGAAAGTTTGACGACCCAACCAATTTGTTGCTCTCCTTGCAATATGAAGTCAGTTTGACATATTCAAATATAGATATAAAAATACTTACTTGTCAAGTGAAGATACTCCTTCATGATGAAATCTTCAACTTGATGCATTCTTGATTTTGATGATGACATAGATAATAGAAAATGGCTTCTTCGTGAAGATGTCTCTCTTCAAAAGTGATCCTTGGCACAAAGGGAGATCACATCGATTCCTTCATGATGATGGCAACGCTTTTTCCTGCTTTTCTTCCTTCAAGGCAACGCTAGTTAAACTTGTTTCACAACCTCAAAATTTCAACTTGATGTAGTAGTTCTGCAATTTCAGCATTTTCTACAATAACCCTAATTCACATGTGTGGCTAGAAGATAGACAAATTTGCCTCCTTTCTACTTCGCTTGACTTGATTTCTTTTTCTTGTTATTTCAACTTGCAAAGGAGACCTTTGTTGGTGTTGAAGAAAGGTGTAACTAGGTCCAAATTTCATAATGACTTATTATTATGATTTCTTGAAAAAAAGAAACAAATGTATTTATTATAATCCTTGCATCATGGGTTTCATGAGCAACAAGTGCTCTATCTAGGTCAAAGACTTCTTCTTGATGTCTTTAGGATTTATGAATATAATTACAAATGTTATGTTACACAAGGAGAACTCATACTCCAAGACTCATACTCCAAGACGATGTCACTATCTCCCACCATCAGTTAAAATGAATAGAACAGTCTTCATATGAACATGTCGGCCCGAACCAAGGATCTTATGTCAGCCTTCAAAGGTGACGCATGAACCACTATAAGTATGCAAGTGATCTCACTCCAAAAGGACAAGAAAGTTAACTCAATATAACTACGTATCTCAGTGAAGAATTACAGTGATACGAAGGCAATTACAAGTTTCGGGTAAAGGAGTCTTTTGACTTCATCACAGTGATATTAAAGAATGGTGAAATACATATAATTTTGTTTCGAAGTAAGGAAACCTCTGTTGTTCATTACAGTAATACAAAGAAGGGTTCCATCACAGATTCAGATATCCTCTGTCACATCGCGTACAAAGAGTCAATCACTGTCTTGGGACAATACTCTTATAAGGATATATATATATATATATATAGCAGGATCTGAAGATGCAGATGATCGAAGTTAGAACAGTCTTATCAAGTGAAAGTCCTGGATTGTGGAATATATTGCTAAGGAGGAGAACAAAACTTGGTATAATATCAGTGTCAAGGTTACGGAGGTCGATTTTTTCCAATGCTACGACAATTAGAAGGAGAAAGAACTTAGAAGTATGTGAAAAGAATGATTGTGGAGAATTCGTGAGATAATGACAAGCGTCTTGGAAGTAAGTTTGAGTCAAGCAGTTTTGTTAAGGATCTTGGTATTCATCAATAAAAGAATCTATAAGAAGAGATTAAACTTAATGGGTTTTCTTCCCAAGAGGAGAGGTTTTGGCCCTGGCAGAAAGCCAACATCATGTGTTCGTGTCTCTTTGTTTTGGTAGCTATTTGATGAAGTAAGAAATACACACACTAATGATATCAAGAAAAGATTGTGCTAATAAGCTAAAAATAAAATAGTTATCATGCTAAGAAGAATCACATAAACTACATTTGCCCTAGATTCTTCAACATGGTATCAGGGCTAAGGTGTTGAAGTCAAAGAAGGGCAGTAAAAAGAGACATAAAAGCAAGGTTTAGCGGTTGAAGGATCAAGTCTAGAACAAGCAGTCTACAACAGCAAAGATTTTTTGCCTATACAGCGTTCAAAAAGGCTATACTACTCACTGTCTCGATACTATTAAGATCTCAGTGCCACAATTTAAGCAACCTCGGTCAAAGAATAAAGTTTTGATCACAAGTACAGAACTCGCATTCTTTCTGAGATGATTCGGTGAAGAACAAGGATTGTAATCCACAATACAGGAGAACAGTATCTCGAACCTCTGAAACCTCTAACAAGGTACAGGGGAGCAAACATCTCGGATAAAGTGTAGTGGGAGAGTATTTCGATAAATGAAGTGGCTCAAAATCTCAGATGAGGACAGCAGTACTATGTTTCTCGAATGGACATCATGATCTCTGTCTCGGCATACCTAACACAGTCATGTGCGATGAGGAAGATCTCGATGTGCTATACATCCTAAACATAGTCATGACCTCGGCATAATTGCAATCATGATGAAGAACTCAGTACAACTATCATATATATACCTCAGAAAGGAGATCTCATTGTTGTAACAAAGATCTCGGTGAAGAGGTAGCATTGGTGTAGCAGTGATGAAGATCTCAATGAAGTGCAATCATGGTGTAGCAATACTAAAGATCTTTGTGGTGTAGTGATGATGGCCTCAATGGTGGAGCAATGATGATAATCTCATCAGTGACAAAGAAGATGAATTGAGGTGGTCATGAAGCAGTTTCGGTGATGTCAAGACCACTAATGTCATGGTGCTAAAAGGTCTCCAAGGAAGTCATGATGAAAGGATACAAATGATGGGCAGCTCAAACAAAAGAAGCATCAATGTGAAGATCTCCTCTTCACTCACCAATTAAGTATCTTTCAATTTTATAATCAGATTTTGTTAAATATATTCATTATTGCAAGGGGATTTAAAAATCGGTTAGATAATCGAAAGTCCTTGCATAGAATAAGGAGGATTGTCATAATCCTCATAGAAAAGAGAAATCATTGATATCTATGAAAGGTTTATGAAGGTCAAGCATTGCTTGAATCCATCAAGAGATTCATTGGATTCATATGATATCACCCAAAATTCCTCTCATACCTAAATAGCAGAAGAGGAGACATAAAGAGAGATATATGAAATGCTAGATATACTCTCGGAAATTAAAGTAAAGAAGGTCACTTAGATCTACACAATGGTAAAGGATAAAAGAATTCAACCATGTGCAGAAAGGAAAGGCAAGTTTGCTCCTCAAGCAAAGACAAAATAAGTATAAGTTAAGATTCAATGCTATAGAAAGCTTTTGGAAGCTCATATCTTTGAAAGATGGAGGAAGCTGAAGAAAAGGGCCAAGGAAAGAGGGAGTAACAAATCTCTCCTATGAGTAAGATAGTATCCCTCACTAAAGGATCCTATCATAAGCTCCTAAATATTGTGTTATAAGATATGACAATGATAATAAGATGCATCATGGCATCATGGAAGCATTTGAAACAAGAGCTCGTAACATCTCCATAAGAATCATTAAGGACAAAAATCCATGCCAGACAACATGTAGGATATATAGCTCTTGGGAACCTCAGTAGACATTGAAGGAAAGAAATGAGTCATCTAAGGCTCATCATACATCAAGTCAAAAAGGAAACATCTACAAGTTGAGGATACACAAGATCCTCAAAATTCTCTGATGGAATCTTCATCATAGGTTTCACTAATCTATAGAGGAAGTAAGTGTTTCAACAAGAACTCCAACGTATGGAATCCATGAGATGATGATATGACATGAAGCAGATCAAGGGATTGAAGATCTTTTCAATCAAGGAAGCTGCTGGAAGAAGCCTCGATGACCTAAAGGTAAAATAAGGTATGTATGCTTATGTTTAATATTATAATGTCATGTCATATGGTTGCAGGTAATATGGATCTTTGCTTCTATCTTAAGAAGCATGATCAAGAGAAAAAGGATCTCTTCCTCTTAAACGATGCAGGAAGGCATAAGTCGCACTAGATGAAATCAACATAATATGTCCTCAAATGAAGTATGAGGTGGTTGACTACAATAAAGAAACTGATTGAAAGCTATGGAATGTGTGAGGAAGAAAAATATTGTGAGATATGCAACCATGATGAAGGCAATCAACATCCAAAAGACTAAGAATATTTGACCAGGAAATCCCCCAGAAAGATATGAAGACTCTGATGAAAGTCTAAAAAGAATGAAGACCCTTGATAATGGATATCTTTGAGAGATGTGACAATATGTGTATAGGATGTTGATACCTACAAGAAGATGTCATGATGAAAAGTCATCTCGTAAGGTATGATTTAATTTAATATGATGTTTTCATTTCTTGAATAATTTATGGATGAGTTCATGTAGGGCTACCAGAACAAGAGTTGTAAGTATAAGTACAAGTACAACCAGCATTCATGCGATGGATGGAAACTCCTGAAAGAAGCATGGAGAGAAAAGAAGTAGCCATATGAAGAAAGTTCTAGATGTATGCCAAGAAGGCCACTTTCCATGAAGAAAGAAATGGCATGATGAAATAAGAAGGAAAGTGATCGATGGTTGTTTCCCTACAATGAAGAAGCTCAAATGACAACAAGGAGAGAAGTTGATCAAGTCGCTGAAGAACCCACAAAGAAGAAGTTGTTGATGTATAAAAGAGTCCCTAGCTAAGAGGGAGCCCTAATAGGTTTGTGGTCAAGAGAGAGTTTGGATTAAATTACCCCTGATTACAAAGGAGTGACAATTGTGTTTTTCCCTTTCATGTGTCATGCACTAGATCAGAACTAATAGCCGTAAGTCTAGATGAAGGCCATAAATGAAAATGTAGACACATGATAGACACAACATTCTTGTCTTCACTTGGGAAGAAAGAATGGTAGGATTGAGTAATCATCTGGCATTCGATACTCTTTGAGGATGTGTAGGGCATCCAAGACAAGAGTAGGCAAGAAGAATGATATTCTTTGAGGGCTGGAAACCCAAGACAAGAATAATCCTAGAAGGTCATACTCAATGAACACTCGGGTGGGTATGTACCTTGAGAGACAATGACTAAGGTGTCTATAAGTCATTGGTCTCACCAACATTATGTGCTCTGATCTATTGAGAGATAGAGTTGTTAGTCAAGGCCTTGCTATGTGACAATGTTGGTTATAATGATGCTATACAGATGGGTTACTAGTTCGACTCTTCTTATAAGATCTCTTCAATATTGAGAATATCCATGTACCAGTTATGAATACCTCCCTAGTAAAGAGGGAGTGTTGAAGAAAGGTGTAACTAGGTTCAGTTTTCATAATGACTTATAATTATGATTTCATGAAAAGAAGAAACAAATGTATTTATTGTAATCCTTGCATCATGTGTTTCATGAGCAAGAAGTGTTTTATCTAGGTCAAAGACTTCTTTTTGATGTCTTTAGGATTTATGAATATAATTACAAAGGTTATGTTACACAAGGAGAACTCATACTCCAAGACGATGTCACTATCTCTCACCATCAGTTAAAACAAATAGAACAGTCTTCATATGAATATGTCGGCCCAAACCAAGGATCTTATGTCAGCCTTCAAAGGTAACGCGAGAAAGGTGGAGGAAGAAATAAGTTTGGCTTCCAGAGAAGAAATGGAGGAAGAAGGAACAAAGGAAAAAGACCTAAAGAAATAATATATGCTCCTCAAGGAAAGAGACACATGTCAAAAGTTCAATGCTATCATTGTCACAAATTTGGTCACTATAGAAGCGATTGTCCTAAAAGATTGAATGATAGAAAGAGGAAGGGAAACCAACATGTTACCACAACGGACTTGGACAAACTTCCAAAGAAGCCTAAGAATCAAAATCTAGGTAATAAAGAATTCTTCTATTTTTCTGCTCCTATTGGTTTTGTTGTAGATAGTGAAGACTTGTGGTTAGTAGATATCGTTGCCTCAAGGCATATGATGGGAGATCGAGAAAACCTCACAAGTCGGAGGGAAAGAAGGATATCACAAAAGGTGGAACTTGGAGACAACAACACTTATGCAATCAAAGGCATTGGGAAGACTTCCATTGAGCTAGAATCAAGTGATAATGTTCATGTCAGCAATATATTATATGTTCCGAGTTTGAAAAAGAATTTAGTTTCCATTTCATGCTTGGAAGACAAAGGAGATAGAGTAGCATTCGTTGATGGCAAAGTTCTTGTTTGGTCCAAAGGTTCTAGTATAGATTCTCCTAGAGTAACTGGAGTTCATGAAGGACGATTACATAGACTTTTGAAACAACCTACACAAGCACTTGTACATAATTGCATTAATCCATGTAAGCTTTGGCATAGAAGATATGCTTAACTTCACTATAAATCTTTGCCAACCTTAAAGCGGATGGTTGCATGTGTGCCATATTTGCACGAAGAACATGAAGGAGAATGTAAAGGATGTTCACTTAGGAAGAATGTCCAAAAGCCTTTCCCAAGCAGCGAAAGTAGATCTAAGGAAATCCTAGATCTAGTACATTCTGATGTATGCATATTGATGCCAGTCAAATCTTAGGTTGATCTTTATGCTATGTGACTTTTATTGATGATTTCTCTAGCAAGATGTTGATTTACTTCATGATGATGAAAGTTGACGTATTTGACAATTTCCAAGAATTCAAGGCTGGAGTAGAAGACAACCTGAAGGGAGAGAACATCAAGATTCTAAGATCTAACAATGGAGGAGAATATACTTCCAAGGAGCTCATTACCTTTTGTAAAGAGGTTGGGATTAAGACAAAACTAATAGTCCCTTACAATCCACAACAAAATGGAGTTGCAGGAAGAAAGAAAAGAACAGTTGACGAATTTGTTAAGTCGATGATCCACTATCAAGACCTGCCTACATTTCTATGGAGTGAAGCCTTGACAACAATTGTCTACATCCAAGACTCCTGAAGAAGCATTCACTAGACAAAAACTTCAGGTTGGTCATTTAAGAATATTTGGTTTCTTGTTTATATTCATGTACCTAAAAATAAGATAAGGAAGTTAGAACCTTCACAAAAGAAAGGAAAATTCGTTGTGTATAGTGAGTCATCGAAGGCATATAAAATATATGTTCCAGGACAAAAACAAGTTGAAGTTAGTTGGGGTGTGACCTTTGATGAGAATGTGACTTATTGGAAATCTAAAGAAGTTTCCATGGAATCTGATTAGGACAAAGCACATGAAGCTCCGAAGGAAGAATAGTGTTTTGGTCCATCAAATCCTTTAGAACATCTTGTTGATCATCAAGAAAAGCCAGAAGGGCGTATTGAACAAGTGGACTCGGAAGTTATTCCCAAAATCAAGAAAAGACCAGCTCGGCTAAGATCCACTTTGCAGGAAGCAAAAGGACATGCAGCACCACGTGGCTCCTTCAGGGAATGTAAGAGGCCAAAACTAATGAATTATAGAGCAAACTATCAAGTCAGCCTAAAGAGGAGGGACAGACCTCTACTTATAGAGGTTATCCACTCCTCATTCAACGTGGAACTCAAGCTCTGAAATCCGCAAGGCAAGAGGAGATAAGAAGGTTGAAGCAAGCTGAGATAAAAAGTCTACTAAGGCAGCGAAGGGAAGAGGAAGAACAACAAAGATTGAAGGGCTGTTTCTAAGGGATGTATAGCCACACATGTGAAGGAATGAGGGACAGTCAGCGACTATATCAGCAGTAAAATTACAGTGGTCTATTCCTTACTGTTTTGGGTGCAAACTAGGCCTACAAGGCCTCTTTCTCCAGCAAAGAAGGAATGAAAAGATAGCGAGATCAAGCAGATTGTTTCTAGGGTTTATGTCCACACGTGCGAGGATTTCAAAAGTCAACTTAAGAAGATTTGACAACAGTTGAGGGCAGCATACTTAAAGGTCTCATTTGGATTCTCATTTGGATGTGCATCTAGGTCCACGAAGTATCCAAAGAAAGGAGAAGAAGGTTCTCTCTATAACGAAGTAAAAAAGCCCTAATGTTCTAGGGTTTCCTAACTTAAACAAGCAGCAGAAGAAGGACAAAGTGCTAAGAAGCAAATGTGTCGGAAAATGACATGGAAGAAATAGTTCAAAAAAAAAGAAGGATTTGACTTGTGCTTGGAGGATCTTATAGTCAAGCGTCTAGGGTTTGGCAGTTGTTCAAATAAGAAGCTTTAATAAGAGAAAACTTACGAAGGGTTTTCCTCTCGAGTGGAGAGTTTTTGTCCCTGGCAGAGAGCCAAACTTTGTGTTCTTGTTATTTTGTTTTGGTAGCAGTTTGATGAAGTACACACATACGCAATAATAATAAGAAGAAGAAGAAGAAGCATAAGCTAACAAGAAAAGTAAAAAGACTCCACAAATTGTTATCAAGTAACAAAGAGTCATCACAACACTACTTTGCCCTAGACTCTTCAACATACCCAAGTGTGAGGATGTAAGGTGCCAAATCCCAGAAAACCAATGGTCAGTTGAAAGTTGAACCTGAGGAAGGGAGGCAAAATGGAGGGCTTGTAATGTAAGATGGAAAGTGGTAAATAAGGAATAGACCAACATGGGACTACGTTATCTCAATCAGGGTTTCCCAAGTAGTGCCCCTCCCTTTCCCATGGAACATTAAGGGAGGTCCCATTGGACTAAGATTAAAGATTAACCCCCCTTTCAGGTAAGGGAACAAGATCATGGTCAAAACCCCTCATTCTTCCAGGTTACCCCATAATCCATGTCAAATACCCAAAATACAAATAAGCATAAGCACTTGATTGCAAAATGAATAAAGTCACTTTCCATCGAACAAACACCTTCCAACATGTTCTCTTGCCAAATGGGCAAGCAAACATATGACAGGTGCAAGTGGCGAAGATATGAATGGCACATCATCATCAGCTAGTAGTGGCTACCAAGGGTTGTTGGCTAGCCAACTATAAGAGATGATGGGGGTAAATTTTCTCTTGTGGGGTCACCCACTTTTGGTGGGTAACAATGTTGATCTCACTTATCTTGAGAGGTTTTGTTTAGGTGGTATCACACATGCAGCAGAGATCCTTGAGGGATAGCTTGACTACTTTCTCACACCTTCCAGGTGGTACTTTGCCCCATTCTGAGAGCATATATGACCTTGTGGCCCCAATGTTTCCCTCCAGAGATGAGCATTGACCTTGAGCAGCGTCTACACGACTCTACACCTTGTGATCTGTCTCCGGATGTTGAAACGTCAAGTTTGAGAGCTTTGGTGTTGGGTTATTTGATGATTTGCCCAAATGGACCCAAGACACCCCGGTCTGACCTTGACCCTATTTGAAGGATGATGCCTTGTTCCAAAGCCTAGATAAGGATGTTTGTCACTAAGATGACTTGGGAGGGCTAGCACATTCTTCCTTGATGCCAAGGCTTGCCCTAGATGGCCATGTCACTCCTACCTGTCATGGAAAGGTGATGTAGGCCTCTTTCAAATGACATCATGGTGGAGGAGGTGCCTTTTGGATATGTACACATGCACTTTGTGGATTTCTTGGAGAGAAGAGCACTCTTGGACCATTGCCTCACTTAGATGCATTATTGACCCTCCTTAGAGAATGATGACAAGGTGGAGATCATTTATTCCCACATGCGTGGTTTATTTGGCATATTATTATGTTTTAGAGCTATTTGTTGAGAAACCAATTTATGTAGTTATTAGGGTTTCGATTCCTCTTTGTTTTATAAATACTTGTGATTTGTGTTGCTTCTTTACTTCTATATTATGTTGTCTTTCATCAAGCACTACCAAATCAAAATGCATGAAGAACACAAGAGTAAGAGACACAAGATGCAGGCAATCAGCTAGGGCAAACCCCTCACTAGGGGAAAACCCAATCAAACTCTTCTTCAATAATCGAACCAAGTCAAAGTGAAAGAATCCAAGACCTTTTTGACCAAGACAAAGACGACCTCCAATCACCAAGTCAACCCTCCGTCCAAGTAGATAGATTTTGTCAAAGTCAACAAGAGTAACTTCCTTAAAAACTGCTTCAATCTGGAATTTTTGCCCCCCTGCAACTCAAAATTTCGGACCTGCAATTACTACAGAAATTTCGACCAACTTACCCAGAAATCCCAAAAAAATTCACACATGTGAGAGAGAGATGCCAAAAAACTTTGATTTTGATCTTCCTTTGATTTATCCTTCTTTCTCCTTAACTTCGCACCCTTTTTCTTCTTCTTCCACTACACATCAAATTTGTTGATGGATAGATGTCAAATAGGTCGAGATCAATGTTGCACGAAGCGGGGACGTTTTTTGGAAGCGGGGACGCAGAAACGTCATTTTCCAAAAATCTAGGAAGCAAAGCGTCTGCGGATATATATATTTATATTTTTTTGCATTTATACTCAAAACAAACATCCCAAATACCAAATTAGTTGTAGAAGACATGAAAACATTCATATTTTTGCATAAATCAAGATAGATATGGCATCCATGATTCCATTGTAGTTACTAGTATGTACATCAACCATCTATATTCTAGCGATTACAAACATACATCAAATTTTAAGCATATTATAAAACATAAAACATTTAAGCATATTATAAAACATAAAACATAGAGCATATTATGATTTATCTAGCAAGTGAGCAACTGTCAACATTTGTCATGTCCAAAATTCAAATAATAATGTTTACAAAATATGTCACTTGGTCACTCGCCAAGACAAAAAAGGTTCAAAATTCAAATTCACAAGCCTACAAGTCTAATGAGTAATCTATGACAAAAGTAGTAAATTGTGAATATATCTACTAAGCGTCCAAAATAGGCAGAAGCGTCCAAAACAGGCAGAAGCGCGCTTCCGGGAATGCTTCCTATACGAATCTGCACAGGACGCGTTTCAGGCCTTAGAACCGGGGGGGGACGCTTCCTACAACATTGGTCGAGATCTTCTTTCATTTATACTGCTTCCATAGGGTCAAATAGCCCAAATCTGGACCAACTTCATCAAGGTAGGGCCGATGGTGAGGATGTGACAAATAATTGTTTTGACTCAAAAATAATTTTCTTTACATGATGCAAAAGTCAGACAAAGGTCTAATAAATGTGACAATGACTCTTATGACTGGAGAGAAGCCCTAGAAGCCTACAATGGAGGCTTTGACCTAAATGAGCATGAAACCCATGCTTTAGAATAATTTTCTTTTTCTTCTTTTCCAATTTTACAATAAATACTTAATGACAAAGTACAATAGCAATTATGAAGACCAACCATAGTTACATTTTTCAACACTCGCTCTTAACTATGGAGGTATTCATAATTATACATACAAGTACAAGGATGAACTCAAATTGACATGTTCATAGAAGAGTTTCAGCATACGTAATGCTAGGGATACCTTAATAGCCAAGATATCCTCTCAACAAGGATTAATGTGTCATCTAGGCATTTGCCAATATAGGTACCATTAGGCTATAGCCCTGGTATCATATAGATACCATCTAGGCCTCCATGCCCTGACACCAACCCTTATAGGGATCTAGGTATGAACATTAAACCAAAGCTCCACACGATACCCTCCCTCATGGGATCTAGACATAAACTAAGATCTCAATATTAACCAAGCCAAGATGTCCTCCCAAGGACCACCATACAAGCAATTTTATGGTACGTATCTCTCCATCTCAACCAAACCAAAGATATCCACTAATTCGAGCATGCTCCTAAAATAAACTAACTTCTTGTTGGGAAGAGATTTCATCAATACATCAGCTACTTGTTCATTTGTGGTCACATACTGTAGCTTCACGACCCCAACCAATATCAAACCTCCAATATATATGTTCTTGTATGCTAGCACAAAACTTCGAGGTCTTCAACTATTTTGATGTTGCTTAAGTTATTACAATATCCAAACAAATCTCGACGGAAGCTTCCTTCTTCAACTTCTCTAGCAGCACCAAACTCAACCTCAACATTTTTCAAAGCGTTTAATTCTTGTTCACAACTTCATCAATCATGAATAGCCATTTGTAGTGCTTTAGCCTTTCTCCAATCTTACTCTTTCTTCAACATTTTTACTATAGCTGTCACAATATGCCCTCCCTCTAAACTAGGGAGATATATACTTTCTTTATCTGAGCTTATTCTCTACTAGGGGACAAATCCATCAACAACTCAACCACACAGACTCTATCAGAGAACTTCAACCTTCTGGGACATCATTCCTTCTATCCTCACATGACAACAAGGTTAACTATTAATCAACAATGTACACTTCAATGCCATCAAGATTCTTACAGCTCCCTCTTTCCATCATGCTCAACATCATTATTAAGTCATCATCAAGTATGAGGTAGGTAAGCATCTTCAATGTCTTCAAGACTATGTACCTGCAAATCTTCCCAAGCACAAACATATAGGAGCATGAAAAGTCAAACTAGGATTGTCATTTTATCATAATAGAGAGAGCATCTGGGGTTATCAAAACTTTGAGAAAGGACTTGAACTCTAAATATCGAATTCTAAACATAGATAGAATAGCAATCAAAAGAGAAGTAAGTCACTAGCGTTACATTTTCATGCCTTAAAATTATAACAAACTTTCGCTAGGTTTTTTGTTACAAGTCCTAGATACCATCATCAAAACTAAACTTTAGATATCAACAACCAAATCAAGTTAGTTAAGGCAAAAGTATTACAGTTTACTACATCTACTACTTCATTATCATGCCCTCGAAATTTATATGAATCTCTACTAGGGTTTTGTTGTAGACCCTAGACACAAACATCAAAACTTTAATGTTAAATATACAACAACTCAACCAAGCTACGGTTTCAATTAAACGAAAGCATATACACTTAGGGTTTTATTCCTAGGATCTTACATTGACTATGGCAAGGGTTTTTTATAAACCCTAATTCATCAAACCCTAAATAGCTAGGGCTTCCTCATATGTTCTAGATATCATCAACAAACCCTAAAAGGCTAGGGTTTCATCATTAACATCAACATACCCTAAGCATCAAAAGGTTAGGGTTTTATAGTGAACCCTAAAGGTTAGGGTTTTACCAAAGTGAACGAAAGATAGAGTATGACAAGGTTGATTTAATCTAAATATTATTCACCCTAACAAATAAGAATATTTATGATTCAAAACCCTAGACATGAGAGAGTTAGTAATACAAAACAAATTTCAAAATGTTCGTACCTTTTAATATGAAGAAGACTAGCTACAAATCATGTGGTTTTAAACAAACCTAGAGTTACTTTTTTCACAAACCTTGTAGGGCTTTCTTTTGAAGGGCTCGTTCTTACCTTGAAGCATCCTACAACATTTACTTACCAAGTACCACCAAAAATATACAAGTACAAGAGTATACAAGAGTACTAAGTGGGAAATGTAAGATCCCAAAAAAAATAATATTGTTTGGAGGTCTTAAAACACCTCAAAAACTTCACTTTCTATGCATGTTGGCATACTTGTTCCAATGTAAAAAGGCATTTTAGCATTGGCTTAGACAAATATGTAATAATTGTTATAATCGCATATAATATAGTATTACTCTTCCATGTTTCCTTCACATCAATTATATAATATCAAGCAGTTAAACCTCAAAACAATGTAACTTACCCTAACCTTTTAGTCAACATTGCAAACACCCTATCAATGAGTATATCATCGAGGGTCTAAAAAGAAACGTATCAACAACATCATGAAAATTTTCAAGGAATATAGAAAAACTAAAAAAATAGAAATACTCAACTTTTTTTCACAATTTTTTAAACACCTAAGCAAACCCCTCCCTCTAGTCTTTTTTATGGACAAATGTAACTGTGAATAGCCCCTTTGTTCTCAATCCCCTACTTTCCCTCTTCAAATTGAGCAAAAAAAATTAAAATCCACTAACATAACCAATATTTTCCAATTTCTTGATGATATTTTGACCATATATTACAATATATTCAAAAATAGCGTGATATATTCAAAATTAGAAAATATCACAAAGCTAAGAGAATTGTGATATATTGCGATATGGTCAATATTTGCAACATTGGTTTTAATAATTAACTGGATTTGCTATGGTTCCAATGTCACAACTATGAGGATGGACAATGACACTAGTCGTAGTGGCAAATTACCTATTTCACTTCCTAACAAATCATTGATCATCCCTTCAATGATGGTGGAGATAATCCCTTCACATTTGCTCCATAGCATGGATAGCTTGTAATCTCCTAATTCAATCTTTAAAACAATGGCTATGCTTTCTTTAATCAATATACCATCTCAACTTGTTCTTGCTTCTTTATCAATAGCCCATAAACAATGGCGCAAACACACCCTCCACTAATATGCAGTCTATAAGCACAAAATAACCATAGAAGGATCAATGTCTAACTCTACAACAACTATGCCACCAATTGATGAACATTGTGTCGCTAAAAGCAACAAACGGTCATAGATTTTATGCTTTTTTTCTCCGTTGTGGTTTTTGTTTACTATTGTTTGGCCGCAAGCCATCAATTTTGTTGCTAAGGGAAATGAAGTATGACCAAATTCAAAGTGGAAGTTTTATTACCTCCTATCCTCATTTTTGCCACCAAGCTAACAAAGATTAAAACATGCTCTAATACCAATATAATGAGCCAAAGTAGTTCATCAACTAAATATCCAAAATGAGTAGGATAAAGTAGAGATATCCATATAGGACACAAAATGTATATTTGTAATTGAATAGTATAGGTCATGTTTTACAAGACCACTTAGAATGTTATAGATATCATTGATTGGTCATCATATGGGTGAGAGGTTGTGTCCCCTAAGTTATTTTATTATTGTCATTATATTATGGTATTTACATATTTTATGTATGTTATACACTTGTGTCTATTGTTTGCCACAAAAACAAAGGATTGGCGTGGCTCCAACCTAGGACCACAACCTGTAAACTACATATTGCCCACCATGCAAAAAAAGATCTCCTTGTGATGCATAGCACAATGAAAAATATATTTACATCGCCAATATCACACATTAAAAATATTATGGAACAAATTTTGTGGAAAATGATGCCATTGAAAGTGAACTTACCACTAAGAAACAGTGTACCCTGCCTCCACATTCCACTTGTGCCTTTTGGGAGTCTCATAAAAAATTTCCACTTATCTACAATTTTATTAATGTTTATGAGTTTTCATGTGGCACTTTGCACATGCACTAATCTCACAAATACTTTGCACAATCAAGCAAATTGCACTTGCCTATTATCTATGTTTTTGTCTGATGCATTCTCACATGAGACACCCACTTGAAAATGCGTAGCTCAAGACCATCTCTACCTTGTAAGTGCTAATGATGTGTAGTTTCTATCAATGTTGTAAAATTTGAATATTGCTTTGTGGAATGTATCATTGATGTTCCTCAAAGAAACTTATCAGAAATATCAAGGATCCAAGATGACCGAAAAATATTGACAAGAATAAACTTGTAACAAAGTATCCCGAAAAGTATTGAAAATGTTGCCAACTTGAAAAACTAAAGAAAAAAATAATAATATTAGAAGAAATAAAAGATAATTGCACCACTGGGTTTTATATAGTTCTCTTACAACATGTATCTATGCATACCCAGAGCTATCGGGAAACTATTTGTTGTGTTCAGGGCCTATCCAAATATATATCAAGTTACCGCCTACAAGCATTGTCAAAGTCTGCCAAAGTTCTTACTACAGTAGTCTTCCACCCAATGTCAACCAACATTCATTTGTCAAGCTACTCCTCAATTGTCTATCCACACATTCAGTCTATTGTGCCTACCACTCATGCCGCATTAAACAGATCTGCTAACCTCCTAACCTCTACTTTCTAAGGTAAACAATGCTCCTCTCTCTCCTAGATGCTAAACTGCATTTTTCAGGCTGTCGATCAACCTATTTGTCACATGCTCTAAAAGTACAAGCAACTACATTGTCATCAAGAGAGTTTCTCTCTCCACTATTTTCTTTGCATCGTCACTTCTTTCCCTTCAAATTTTATGTTTAAAATATTTGCTAGTTTAATACTAAGTTGCAGGAAACGTGGGCAAAGGAGTCGTTTCCTTATGGAATTGAAACTGAAACGCGGAAACGCATACGATACGGCCCAGAAACGCGTTTCCGTCCGTACTGGCATGTCTCTTGAGGAGGAAACGTGGCCAGTATGGCCGGAAACGCGTTTCTGGGCCGTACGGCGGCGTTCCCAAACGCAGGTTGACTTTTTTTATTTTTTTTTATTATTTCGTTTTCTAATTTTTAATCGGGTTATTAAAATGCCTTCTAGTTGCTTCTAGATGCCTCTCTCAAGTTATAATGGTGACCTTTGTCTCATTCTCTCATCACACAATTCAACAAGTCGTTTCTCTTGGAGATTGACGATTTTAGCAAAGGAGAAGAGAGGAAGAGAGCAGTTGTTTCAGCTAGGGTGTTTTCAATAGTGGGCAAAGTAGGTTTCAGCAGCAAGAGCAAGAGATTTCAACAGCAAGAAAAAGAGATTTCAGCAACAGATTTGGAGTGCAAAGTTTCCGGCTATGACATTCTTGGCTTTTTGGCTCAGCTACAGCCAATTTCTCTTGTCTTTTCTGGCATTTTGGGGTAGCTTCAGCTACAGATAATTAATTTGGGTAAATTTAATCATAATGTTTAGATGTAATAAATTATAATGTATCA
>APFE030000751.1:157662-189795 GCA_000404065.3 Pinus taeda
TTCCCCATTTCCAAAATTTGGGGAGGTCGCATTTTGTACCCGTGCCCGTTTCGGAAACTCGTACCCGTTTCCCCGTTTCGTGCAACCTTGGTTTAATACTTGCACTATTTAAAATGGATTTCAATTTTCAATAAACTAAATAAACATTCAAATCCCTACTTATCTTTGTCACAACGTCTTTGCAATGCATTCCTATGTTCTACCTAGTGTGTGCCCTATCTTGCCTCATGCAATGTACTATGTATCATAGTCCCTGTCATTTGCCTTCTCCTTCAACATGTATCCACAAATCACCTCCTCCATAGCTCTGGCACAAAGTCAATTTTCCTACATCTAACTAATACTTTTATAACATAAGTCGTAACTCAACAAATTAAACATTACATTATAACTAAGTACACCTAACAAAACTCCTACATACAAACTATGGCCATTACCATGTATCTACTTTATCATACAATAAAATCATATGAAAAAATTGACTAATGTTAAAACAAAGAAACAATCTCACATTTTCCATCCACTACATAAACATCAGCAAGGAATGATAACTCGATAAGTGCGTTAGAGGTAAATCGCGGACTTCATCTGAAAATGTAGCATTATACCGCACAGTATTCTTGGCAGATAAGAGAACAAACAACTTACATCATGGAGTTTCTTGTAGTCAATATCTTGACGCTGCCTTCTCCCTGAAACTGAGGACGTAATATTACCACTCTCGTCTAGATCTGATATTACAGGTAATTCAGAACTTTCCAAACACTTCTTGCCTCTGGTCATTTTGGACTTTCTTTTTCCTGAATCTGCCAAGTACTCACGGAAATGCTCCTGGCTGTCTTCTGAGGAAACATCAGAGCTGTCATCACTTTCAGAACCTTCATCATCACTGCTTGATTTATTTGAATTTTCCGCATCACTTGTGCTGTCATCCTCTTCAGAACTTGAACCCTTTTCCTGCTGGTTACTATCAGGCTTCTCTGGACTTTCAGGGTCATAATCATCATCTTCTGAATCATCAGATGGCATGCCTTCCAAATCAAAGGGGTTCTCATCTCCATCTGCGCTCACAACTGCCTCAGCAAAAACTTTCTGCACATAAAATGCAATAATCTAAAACTTAAAAACCAAAACTCAGAAATTTGCTTCACTTGAATTGAAAGTGCAAAAGCCCAACACTGTTTGGAATTTGTGCAATTCCAAGTCGAACACAAGATAGATCTTTAAACATAAGTTTAGTATGAGACAAATTCAAAACCACTAAAGTACATATCTGTCACTTTTCTGAACTCAAGTTCTGTTCAAGTTCTATTCAATTCTATTGGGAACTCACCTCCCAGCTATCCCCAATTTCAAAATTTGTTCCAAAGTGATCATTGACTAAATCAAAGCAGTCAACTTTGCAGTCACACTCTGGGCAGAGCCAACCCTCGCCTTCAGGAGGAACTGGAATAGAAGTTCAAATTGAATGTAACGTTTCAATAACAATGTCCATAAAAAATCAGTTTCAATTTTTCCAACAGATGAATTTTCAAGAACATCCAACAAGATATAAAATAACAGGATTAGAGCTAAAAGATTACTATTTGCAGTTTCCAAAGGAGGTTCCAGGCATTTCTGATGAAAGCCACGATCACAAGCACCATCACAAAGGACGATATCATTATCAAGCACCAATTCTTTTGACCCACACTTTGCGCAGAAAATCTGTAGTCATATATATGCATTTAGAATATTAATTATTGGCATGGGCACTTAAATTTTAATAAAATGTATACAAAAGGCATGGGATATTCACTTACATCCTCGCTGTTGATCTGCCCCTCAGAATCAAAGTCAGATTCTGGAAGACTCCCCTCCAAACACAAAGAATCAAGACGATGGAAAGCTTCACGAATTGCAAGCTTACACTGCAGTATCTTGGATGCAGCCTTCTGAAGCTCCTTTTCTGGCCTAATCTTCTCTTGGCTGTCCAGATTTGAAGTAATAAGAAAGAAATGTCCATCATTAATTATCTTCACAGGTGGTAACATTACAAAGGAAACCTTTTTTTTGGGAAATACTATTCTACAAAGGAAACATTTGAAACAAACTCAAACATAGAAAGAAGAAATCTCCAACAAACATTTTGAAAACATAAATGGAACTCTAATAATAGAGAAATTTACAAACAGATAAATAAATGGTAAACATAGAGAAAAGTCCATAAATTAGATCTGAAAATTTTTAGGAAAACTTGCAAAAATTGCCAGCCACATGAATCATACAAAGTGGAATCAGTAGTAATTATGTTCAACAATTTTGGATTTGCAGAAAAAATACTATTAATTTTTTCAAACAAAATAACTCAACAATACAGAATGTTTTCGATAATATACTATTTCAGAGTCTACTACACCCTAGTTACCAGAAACAGGACGATGGCCGCCGTTTCTGGCAGAAACCTTCAGAGAAACCCAACCATACTAGAAATGCCGTCTGCAATGGCCATTTTCGTTTTCACTGGCAAGAAACAGTTTCCCACGAAACAAAACAATTTCTTCTCGCCGTTCCCAGATAGACTTGCAGTTAAATTTATTTTTTCGGACTCGGGTTAAATTTAATTTTTTCAAACCGTGGGTTAAATAGAGTTTAATTAGCAATTGATTGTTAGTTTTCTGGAAGTTACACATACAGAGGGTTAAGTCCAGTTTACTTCGCAGTTGACTGTTAGTCTGCTGCAGTGGACTGTTAGTTTTCTGGAAATTAAACATAAGCACTCCAGGATATTGTGAGCGAGCAACTGAAGAAAGAACTAGCTGTAGTTTTGAGAGAACGCAGGGTATTGTGAGACCGCTGCCAAAGAAAAACACCAATTGCCATTAAATTTTAGCTCGACTCCAATTGAATAGCATTATTATTATGTCTCAGAAATTTTTATTTATTTAGACAGTAGTTATATTTTTTTTAACTGGGTAGTGATCCATGCAAACCAATGGTTTTTCCTAGTTGTGCAGTTGCTCATGTTTTTTCAAGGATTTAAGCAGAAGAGGAGAGCAAACCCATCACTACTCAGATGCAAGCAAGGCACAGATCAGAGCCAAGCAACTTCACGCCCCCATCGAGTTATCTTCAACAGCATTGTCAATTCTATTGTCAAAAGGTACTGCCTACAAACTTCAATCTCTGGTTTTTTTTTATGAATGCTCATTCCAGACCACATATTTCTCTCAAGATTTGGGTAGGTGAGGTTCGCTGGGATCAACTGTTCATATTGTAATGCGCTATACCTGTGTTCAGTCCTGTAATATCCTCTTTTAGCCTAATTTAATGAAACCTCTGTTCTATCGTCCATATCAATGTATGTATATGTACTCCGTTAAAATGATTCTGACTGATGTGAGATTTTCTGTAACTCATACCACTTCAGTGATATTTTAATCGTACCTTCCATAGCAAAGATCAGGAACACTTCTATCGTACCTTCCATAGCAAAGATTACTGGCATTTTCATCATCGAGGATTTGGTTTGTAACCAAGGGAAAGCACTAGTACTATCATGACAATCTGGAACAACACTTTCGAAAAAATATACAGTTAAATACTCCTTGTTGTAAGTTTGGTTCTATAACGGTGGTAAATCAGTAAGCCAGTTGTTGCTGAGGCCCAGGCTTCTAATTTTGTCTCTATCATACTGTGTAGAATATCCTCATAATATGAGTATTTGTCTTTCTTATAGTTAGAAATAGTACTGAAATTTTGACCAATGTTGCCAGAATATAGACAACATTGCAATATTTCATCAGTTTTCGAAGCCAACATAATATCGCCATAAAAAAGTCGCAATTTTTCAAATTTTGAATAATCCCTAAATTTTGAAAATATCAGTGTAATATATCAGGAGAAATGGAAAATATCCATTAAGTCAAGAAATTTTTAGTATTTTTGGATTGCTTTTCTCACTTTGAAGTTTGAAGAGGGAAGCCAGAGGATTGAGAAATACATAGCTGTACTCACTATTATATTATTTCATGAAAAGGATATATAAGATAATATAAGATAATTTTATTAATGTCTTAAATTTCCACAAAGATAAGTCAAAGGGATTGAAGAAGTGTACAATCATTATGAATAAAATATGGGAGTTCAACTCTATAATCATTATGAATAAAATATGGGATTTGGTTTGTAACCAAGGGAAAACGCTGATACTATCATGACAATATGGAACAACACTTTAGAAAAATATACAGTTAAATATTCCTTGTAAGTTTGGTTCTATAATAGTGGTAAATCAGTAAGCCAGTTGTTGCTGAGGCCCAGGCTTCTAATTTTGATTCTATCCTACTGTGTAGAATATCCTCATAATATGAGTATTGGTCTTTCTTACAGTTAGAAATAGTACTGAAATTTTGACCATTGTGGCCAAAATATAGACAACATTACAATATTTCATGAGTTTTCTAAGCCAACATAATATTGCCATAAAAAAATCACAAATTTTCAAATTTTGAATAATCCCTAAATTTTGAAAATATCAGTGTAATATATCAGGGGAAATGGAAAATATCAGTTTAGGCAAGAAATTTTTGGTTTTTTTGGATTGCTTTTCTCACTTTGAAGTTTGAAGACTGAAGTGAAGGGATTGAGAAAGACATGACTGTACTCACTATTACATTATTTCATGAAAAAGATATAAAATAAAATAAGATAATTTTATTAATGTCCAAAAAATTTCCATAAAAGTAAGTCGGGAATTGCAGAAGTGTACAGTCAGTATAAATAAAATATGGGAGTGCAAGTTTAGCTACTCTAAAATAATGAAAATAACATTAAAAAGAAAGAAACAATTAGTAGTGCTATCTTGACACACATATAAAAGACTATGGCATGATACAAAATAATCAAAATCCTGCCAAGAAAGAATGAGTGAGATAGGAAGATCTCACAATCGATCTAAATATGTCAAGGGATCATAAGTCGGATGACCAATGGTGCGGGAGGTGAATTTGGCACCAACACTATCGAAGTCCCCTGGAACTAGTAGTTGGTCTGGTCGTATGATCCTAGGAGTGGATGTAGGAGTGAGGGATGCTCCTAGCATCTAAGTTCAGAAGAAAGAAACTCTAAATATATCTTTAGTCGCTCCTATGAAACTGAGGTAATTAGATATGCCAAGGGCACCCTGCTCTCTCAAATTGTCTAAAATGGGTCCCTCTGACGCTCAGAGGTGAACTAGGCACTGGCTGACTATCGAAGTTCCCTTGAACAAGCGGTTGGTCCAGCTATATGATCCTAGAGGGGTCGCCAGAGCAAGGGACTAGCATCTATGGATCTAGGAGGTAATTGGATGGGCCAAGGACCCCTTTCTCTGGAGCTAGTCCCTCTGATGCTCGAAGTAAGGTGATTTAGATGTTTGAAAATTTGAAAAAAGATAAATAATTTTATTTTGTTTAAGTTTTCCAAAATTTTCTTTGATTTTCTCTTCAAATTTTTAGTTAATTATATTTTTCTAATTAGGTGTCAATTTTTTTATTTTATTTTTTGTAACTAATTTTCAAATATAAATTGTGCAAATTAAAATTGGTTGCGGAGGAGAATCATTTATTTTTTATTCCACTCATTTCTCATTGCAATGGAAGAAAGTTCATCAATGTCACAAAGTAGACCACCCCTTTCCCAACAGAAATCTTCCATAGAGGCATCCAAAAAAATCCAAAGCAAAGAATATCAAGAAGCAAAAAAAGCCTTTGAGGCAAGGTTATGGGCAGCTGTGAAATGCACTCAATCTTATAGCGGAGGATCAAGTGGATCATCTGGTTCAAAAATTTGGTTGTGCCCTTATTTTAAAAAACAAAAATCGGGGAATGTAAAAAGAGTTCGATGGCATTTACTTGGAATGGGGAAAAAAGAGCAATCAGCTTTATGTGACAGTGTACCTAAAACAGAAAAAGCTTCTCTAATTAAGCAATTTAATGAACTTGAAAAGCTTAGACATATTGTTGAAGGTTTAGTTCAAGCTAATAACAATCCTAGTGGATTGACAATTGGTGGTCCACACTCTTGTTCTCAACATCAAGTTTCTGTTTCTCACCTTCAAAACTTATGGGATGTAAAAGGGAGGGGAAATCTCGATGCATCCATTGGACAATTTTTTTTCGCAAATGGCATATCTTTTAATGTTTGTAGGTCTCCTTATTGGAAAGAAATGGTAAGGGATCTAGTTAACAATGCTCCTAAAGGTTACAAGCCTCGTAGTTATGAAAAGATGAAGACAACCGTGTTATCTGAAGAGAGGGCTCGGGTTGAAGTTAGACTTCAAGACATTAAAGATAGTTGGAAGGAATATGGGGTCTCCATTGTCTCAGATGGTTGGACAGATGTTAACCATCGTCCCCTTATCAATATTTTGGTTTCTAGCCCCAAAGGAGTTATGTTTTTAAAATCCTATGATACTACAGGAAAGACAAAAGATGGTCCATATCTAACAGGTCTCCTCAAAGAGGCAATAGAGGAGGTTGGTAGAGAAAACGTGGTCCAAATTGTTACAGATAGTGCCTCAAACAATAGCCTTGCTGGTGGGTTGATTGAGGATGAATATCCAACAATTTTTGGGACTCCTTGCTCTGTGCATTGCTTGAATTTGCTCCTGAAAGATATTAATAACATTGCATGGGTTGATAAAACTATAGTTGAAGCAAAGATGCTACAACACTTTATTATTAATCATGCAACATCCATAGCAATTTATAGGAAATATGCAAAACTTCAGCTTCTTCGATGTGCCAAGATTAGATTTGCATATGCTTTCATTATGTTTCAACGCCTTATTAAAATGCATCAATCTTTGAGAGAAATGGTGGTATCAATGGATTGGCAAAGGTGAAAGGGTTCTCATACTGGGGATGGCCTAAAAGTTGAGGACATTATTATTGGTCTTTCTTCAGAGAATTTTTGGAGGAGACTGGAGAATATTGTCACCCTTATTACACCTATTGTTTCCACCTTTCAGATATTTGATAGTGATCAACCATGCTTAGGGGATGTCTTTGAGAGCATGGATCAAATGAGAGAGAAAATTCATGACATAATGGAAGATGAAAATTCTAGGATTGACAAAGACACCAAAAATGAAGTGTGGGAACTTAGTCTGACAAGGTGGAAAATGCTTCATAGCCCTCTTCATTCAATTGCATTTTTACTCAATCCTAAATGGTTTCATAAGAAACCATCGTCAGATGTAGCGGTTATGCAAAACTGGAACACTTTTATAAGTAAGTGTTACGATTGTCAGGATCGCACTGCTTTACGGTTTGAGTTAGGAAAGTATTTGAGATCAGAAGACCACTTTGCAAATGAAGATTGTGCATACAACAGACAACAACTTGGACCCATCGACTTCTGGATACAATATGGTACAGGGAAACCCCTTGCTTCATCGTTTGGCTATCCGTTTGCTTTCACAGGTATTCTTAATAACAAATACCTTTAATGTATTGATTTATTATTTAAACATTTAATTCTAAAGCTCATTTTGGATTATTTATCTTATAAGATTTCAATTGACTATGACTAACATAATTTTAATTTTATTTTACAGGTGACTAGTTCCTCTGCATGTGAAAGAAATTGGAGTGAATATGCTTTCATCCATTCAACGAAGAGGAATCGCCTAGGCCCAAAAATGGCACAAGATTTGGTATTTGTACACTCAAATCTACGTTTGTTATCTCGACAACAACTACAATACAAAACTGGACCCACGAGAATGTGGGATTATGGTGGTTCACAAGATGACGAAAATGATGAGCTTCCACTTGAGGTGCTACAAGACAATGCTGAAGACATGCTTGATGATACCATGAAGTCTATTGACCAAAATAATTCTTTTGGAATTGGTTCAAGCTCAACAACTATTCCAGAAAATGAGCTTCAAAATCTAGATTATTAGGTTTACTTGCATTTTGATATGAATTGTTGGAAGTGACTTTAGAGATACATATATATTCAAAAGAACAAATTTAATTATTTATATTTCAAATCTCTTATTCTTATCAATGTTTGCTATTTTCTTGGAATTAATGATGGCTAAATTTTTGGATCTACAAAATTATCACTTCTTAAAACTAAATTAATATTTACAATTGTTTTTTTACAATTTCATGAGTAGAAACATTGCAGGTTTATGATTAATGCTTTGTTTATATTGTTCACCTTTAATATGGTGTTTTCCTCTCTCCTCATTTCTTATATGAGGAACCTCCAAACTTCGTTTCTCGTACCGTTCTCGTTTCCCGTTCCGTTTCCCGTTTCTCGTTTCTGGTAACATAGTACTACACTATTAAAGAAGAATCCTCAATCATCATGGCCTGGTTTTTTCCTTGTTTGCAAGGTCTTGTCATTTTTCAAATGATAAAAGTACTCTCATTCTCAACACTCCTGGTAAATGAACCATAGATTGCATTTGATGAGTATGACCATTTAGCATATATTAATTCCAAACATGGCAAATTATGTTCAATAACACAAATACAGTGGTTTCTCTCGTCCAAGGATAAGGAAAAGCATGGAATAGCTTGGGTCAGTTAAAACAAAATTGCAATCCCTTAGGAACTTGAAGGTTGGGTTCTCAAAAATATTTATCAATTTTAAAAAGCACTGCCTGCAAAATGTGGGTGGAGGTTGATTTCAGCTAAGAGACTCCAGGTTTAAGTTGTAACACAAAAATATTTAGTGCCTGATAATGTTGAGGATTGGATAATCAAGCCTGCTAGATCCTATCATAATGCTTACATCATATGCAAGGCAATAGTTCTAGCATTACCTTTGATTGGTAGATGGTTGATTTGCAAGGTTGGCAGGGGATACAGACTCCAGAGTTATACTTGATGAGGATCCTTTAATAGGATGTGATAACAATTACAGACTTCTAGGTGATCTAGCAAACCTACTGCATGAAAAAGGGTATTTCACTTTTAGCCAGGTGATCTCACTTTCATATGGAGGCAAGAGTGAAAAATCAGATGATGTATTTGGATCACTTGGTGAGCAATTTGCTTGGGAAGGGTTTATTGCTTCTTTAAGATCAAGTCATGTTCATATTAATGACTCAGGATGAAATAATATGGTCAAAAAACTTATCTGGAGGATTATATAGTCCTAAGCTAGGTTATAAGGATCTCCGTGAGGATGATGTGCTGGTGCGTATGGAATGGTGGTTTAAGGGTATCTGGAAATTCAAATGTCCTCTAAATCTGTATGGTTAGCACTCAGAGATAAGGTTTTGACATGGGATAACAAACGAGGAATTGATACATGTCTAGTAGATCTTCTCTGTGCAAGGAAGCCGAGGAGAACATTCTACATTTGCTTATATTGTGCCATTTTTCTGTTCAGGTACAGAGAGTGGTGGAGAGCCTTGCAAATCTTAGAGGTGTTTGTAGTGGAAGTTCAATTGAAGAATGTCTGAGGGCCTGGTGTGAGAACAGATTTGTAAAACCTTAAAAAGTTTTGCCAATTATTAGCTGATGAGGATTTAAATTACTGGGAATGGCAATTTCTTTAAAGATAAGGTTACTTCAGTGATACAATGTGCATCTTAAGGTCTGATTTTGTAAACAAACAAAACAGGTGAATCCTGCAAGGCATAAAGTTGTGGAAGAGGTGGAGAGATTGGGAATCTGCGCATACTTCAATGGTTCAGCTCAAGCTGATCCACAGGTCAGTGGAGCTGGTGGTGTCCTACACCTTAGGGAGTCACATGTTATAAAGCATAAAGCTGGATTGGGAAAGGAATCTATTAACTTTGAAGAGCTAATGGTGCTCAAGTTAACCCTGATGCTTGCAATGAAAATGCTTGTTCAAAAAATTCAATTTTTTTGCGACCGTGTTATGGTGATAAACTGGATGAACTACTTTAGAAAATTTCAAGATCAGATGCATCTATGAAGAGTTCCAATTTTCACTTCTCGTTTGATCATATTTATTTTCATCGTGTCTACAGGGAAAGGAATGAAAAGGCAGGATTGCCCAAAGCTCGATTATTGTTGGATGCTGGACAACAGCAAATCTGGGAGAATGTGGATGGGATAGTGATATGGTGATTTATGTACTAATTTTATATGATGGTTCCTTCGATAGTTCAGAGACTTCAGGTGATGATTTATGTTGATATTTCCGAGGTGGAAGCTCCTTAGAAAGCCCAGTTTTAGACAGACATATTTTGAACTGTATTTTTGGGAATGTATAAGTTACGCTTATGGGATTATTTTAAAGGATGTGTATAGACTGATGAGAACTTCAGTGAGTGTGTGCATGTATAATGCATCTGAGCTCACATTTTGATTCTACAAGAAGGAATTTCTTCTCTTAGAGGTATTAGTTTTTCCCTGATAGTGGGAAACTGTATTGAATCAAAAACATGCTATGGAGCATAAGAGGAATGTAATTTTGTTTTATTTTAAATGAAAGTATGATTTGGTCCAAGGAAGAAAAACAAAATAGACCAATCAGATCACCTGCTTTCTGTCTTATGTTATGATACTCATACTAGATTTCTGAGGCAAGACACCGTGCAGGATTTTCAACCAAGCAGGCATTCAAGTACCTAAGAATGCTAAGAGCATGATCATTTGTTTTCCATGACTTTATATTTTCTGAAACACAAAACTAAAAGTATTCTCATCTTGAACACTGTTGGTGAAGGGGCCATCAATATTATTATATGAATATGATCATTTGACATATGTTCAATTCAAAAATGCTAAGTTATATCAATGGTGGCTTGGTGGGTCATTGAAAGTGGATTGTTGCAATCACCCCCACAAGGGTTCAAGTGTCTCCAATGATGTTTATTCTTTCGGCCATGCTCGTTGTGCACCTACACTTGCAATACTAGTTGGGGCCAGATGCAAGTCCTAAGTGACTCTGGAAAAATAGATACCCCCATTCATGGCTCCTTATCCAAAGGGATCCAATTTGAATGTGGTAAGATGGCTACAGTAATCATAAACTCCTCCATATTGGAGAAGGGCAGTGAAATGAACAAATTTCATTTACTAAATACAAAATGTAAAATGGACAATAGGTTAAAATCCATATAAGACAAATATTTAATAACTGAATAAGATAGATGATAAGTTGATAGATAAAATGTCATGTGAGAACCAGTGTTTTACAACCCGGCCGAGTCACAACCAACCCGGCCGAGTCGTTCCGGGTCGATGGCTTAGGAACTGACTCGGTCAAAGAAACGGAACGGTCGCCGAGTCAGCAATGACTCGGCCGGGTCATTGCTGACTCGCCGACCGGCCGGGTCCGCTAAAAAACGGCCGGGTTCGGCCGAGTCAGCAATGACCCGGCCGAGTCACTCAATGACTCGGCCGGGTCATCGCTGACTCGGCCGACCCGGCCGGGTCCGCTAAAAAAACGGCCGGGTCACTGGCTTTCACGAACCAGATGCAATATATACTAAATTCTGGCAAATTGGCGAAAAAATAGAAAATTCGGAGGCTCGATCGATCCGGTTTCGTTGATCAATAGGCGAATTCGAAGTTCGGTAAGAAATATTCGATTCATGGATTAATACAAAGTAGCAGAGATTTTCAATAATCAGAACTGTAAATTTCTCGCGGCCCATCTAGTCTTTAGAAACCCTTCCGGATCTCATTACCTTTCCAGATCAATGAGACGGCATACGGTTATGCATTGATGAATGGTAACACTGGCTCATCTTTTATACAATGAGATTTATTTTGGAAAGTAAATTCATTAGCATGGCTGTTAATGGAATATGTAATAATTTATGGTTTAGTAATTTATGTTTAGTTTGTGAGGTAGATTAGGATATAATGGGTTAATTTTAAGAATGGTTAATTTAATTAATATATGAAATGATTTTTTTTTTAATTTTATTGAATATTAGGTAGAAATTTTTAAAAATAAAAAAAAATAAAAAATGTTTAATATTAAAAATTGAGTGTTTCTTAGTTTTTTTAGGGTGCTAAATTTATTTAAGCATTTAAAGTGTATTTTAAACAATAAGATATTAAATTTTTATTAACAACTGTAGCGTGGCTAAAAAAATTATTTTAAATCTATTTAATTATTTAAGTAGTGGAGAGTTGTCCAGTAGAGTTTGATCCTGATGAGGATCTTGGTTTAGATATCGATTTGGAGACATCAGCTGAAGTTCAACATGTTCAGTTGAATGCAGATCCATCAGCCTCAGTCTCACAGCCAGCAAGGACTCCAGCTTCCTCTTCTCAGCCTGAGCCACGACAGAAGCGCAACCGCATAGCTACTCTATCTCAGCGTGCATCTACTGCAGTTGCACAGCCTTGCTAGTGGTACCACATCTACAGTTGCAGTTGGGGATGATGATGATGAGGGGAGCCATGGGCAGGGGGCTCTGATTATGTTTTTTATCAAAAAATAAAATATATGATTTTACAACGACCGAGTCATTGAAAACGAGTCGGCCGAGTCATTACCGTTTCGGAGTCGGAGTCGGAGTCATTGCTCGGCCGAGTCGGAGTCGGAGTCGGAGTCTTAAAACATTGGTGAGAACGTACTTAAAGCACTGACTAGTCACAACAGTTGATAGGTCATATCCCTTGACTAAGTCATGTCTTTTAGTTAGAACTTAGAATGTGTCATTTCATTTATTATTTATTCTTATTATTATTTGCATCATTATGATTATTCATGTTCACTGGTTCTTTATTGGTTCCTTTTTAGGATCTGAATTTGCACATCTGATGACTTTTCTATTTCAACATGTTCAATTACTATTTCTTTATCAACCACTGATTCTTTGTTGATAAGTTGATCTAACTTTTTCTATTGTATTTTTTTCAACCTTCAAATACCTAATTTGTGCAAGTAATTTTTCACTATAATCTTTTAGGCAAGAAATTTCTGTCTTTATCAACTACAACCATGTCATTCTTTTCCTAGTCCTAGAATATCTCCTAGGACAGCACAACTCTCGCTATATTCTCAAGTGCTTTATAATCCTCTTCATGATTGTCATCTCTGATTCTGGTAGCTCTTTGAAGTTCTGCTTGTAATTCTAGAAATGTCCTGAGCCCGCACTCCTTTGCTTCCTATCCTGGCATCACTCCATACTCTCTAGCTCTTTTCCTAAACTCCTGAGCAATTTAAAATTTCCTCTTTCAGACTTCTCAGAAACCCTTTTGTTTGTTCTCTATACCACCCCTTCTCATTGTCTTCTTAGCCTCTGGAACACTCTGTCCCTGTCTATCCTAAATTTTGGTCTCCCTTCCCCGCTCATGCTTAATGGCGCCCTGGAAAGGAACTCAAACTACAGGTGGTGGTAGCAACATCTCTAAACATTGCCCTCAGTACTTTGATGTTCTCCACATCAAAAATATGGATTTGCAATGGAAAATACATCAACAAGTTAATACTGTCACATTTCTCTTGGAATAGCTCCAGACACTTAAAGAAACAGTCCATTGACAGGAGGATGAATTGGATGCTCTGCATAGGCAGATTTCGGAAATGTAGACACATCAAGAGACTAAAGAGGCTCAAAGCTCCAACCGTACAGTCCTGTCAGCTGCCAGCACTCAGTTTGGTTTAAAGAGGTCCCCTGTAAATCATCCCTCTTCATTTTGATCATGTCCTCTTTTTGTAGGTTTGTCCTTTTGTTAAATCATCTCTGCAGAACTCATGTATGTAGAATGCTTACGGTAGTAGAAGCTCAGCTAAAAATTCTAGAAATAGATTTCAATCCTCCTCAGAAGGATCTGGTGAATGAAAAAGCAATGTAAAAATTTCCTCGAGTATTTTGTTGTGTTCGGGCGCACAGACTTAATGGTCAATCTAATCATTTGTGTTAAAAATAAAATAAAATATTGAAGGTACCAAGGACAACAGGTTAAAATCCATATACAGCAAGTATTAAGAAATTGAATGAGATAGACAATATGCTGATAGACACAATGGCATTTGATGGTATGCTTATAGCATTGGCTAGTCATAATGGTTGATAAGTCATAACCCTGGTCATATCTTTTAGTTAGAATGTGTCCCTTTTATGCTATTGGATAGGCCCCCCAAGCTGGCATACCAATACCTGAAATGCCCCAAGAGCCAAAACACCACTGAAATGGGACCAAAATGACTGTCTGGCATTCCCTGATTTGGGAACACCGCCAAAACGTTTCAGCGACATTTCAGCCCAAGTTTGCTCCGTTTCCACGAATTTTTTTGCTTCTGCGGGCTCATTCAAGGACCCGAGAAAGGTGTGAGGCCCTTCTATAGCCAAAAAAAGATTTAATCTACCGTTAAAATTTATATCTAACTACTCCACAAACTAATTTATCTCTAATCAATCCACGCTCTAGTTCTGCTAAAAAGGCACCATGTTCTATTTTTGTTAATGAGGATGAAGATTTATTAGATTATGTAAATGTACTTGTAATTAGCTCATGTTTTATTTCGTTTTCAACACATATAGCCATGTATAAAGGCTGATTTTGGAATCTTGGTTGTACAGCCTCTTCTATAAAGGATAATTTTGGACTTTGCATTCATGTAATCATCTATAAGAGTGAATATAGACTGGGCATTCCTTCTAAAATGTCATTTATGTACCTCAAACTTTTTTCTTGCAATTGATAAATTTATTGTTCATTACAGGGGAACTTGCCACATCAGGATAATTGGAAACCAGTGACAAAAATGGCAAAATATGCTGAATCACATGAGAACAATCAAATCAGCTGCCTTCTGTCCTATATTATTATAGCCATATTGAATTTCTGAGGCAATACAACCATCCTGCAAAAACATTGACCAATCCATCATTTAACTAGGAAATTTGTTTTACTTGGCACATTGTTGTCTCAAAAGTTCGAAACTAACCAGAGCAACTGAATCGTAAATCCTAAATAAAGACCTGCCATGGTCGAGGACTTACAGCAGTTCTAAGCATTTTCTACAAGTGCTGCCCTTGGTTGGAAAAAGTTTTGCATAGTGATCTACTGCTGAAACCCAATTCCAAGGTTTGATTGAAATCAGTAAATCTTTGGTTCTTAGGCCAATAGAAAAGCCAAATTCTGAATTTAACATCACCAGAGGCAGTTCCAAGGGCTTCTACGCTAAAAAGACTTGGGAAAAGTATCATTGACCATTGTTAATAATGTGTAACACACCTGGTTTTAGTTGCTTTGTTCCAACTACTGAAGAGGAAGCTTGAAACAGAGAATCTATTTGGCCTATTCAACTACCAGCATGTGCGACTTTGTTAATGAGGTCCTTTGAGGTCATCAAGCAAATACCTTGTTGCATCAGGATGCTTTCAACATCATCCCCTGAAATCCACAAAACCCAATCCTATGCCCTTGCTTATAAACAAAAAATTTAAAAATGAATATCCCCTCTGGTCTGCCTGCAATCATACATATTCTTATGTAATTAAAAATGAATCCTGCTAGTCTAAGTTGCCAAAGTGTTTGGGTATGGGTGTGAGTACAGGTACAGCAATTTTTGAAACAAGGGATAGGGCTACATCAGTAGTACAAACATAAAAGTATAATATGAAAAAGAAAACAAAGAAAAGCATAACTAAAATTTATATAAATTAGCAATAATTCATATTCAAATGATTCAAGTATTCATTGATTTACATTCAACAGTGGACAATGATTAGAAAAACAGTAAACTGGATCATTCTCATTGACAGCATTTGAGCTTTAAACCAATTATATTCACAAATTGCCCAACGACATTACCAAAAATGAAACACTGAAAACAACATGGCTGAGCACCCGAAGCAAGACTTATGTACATCATCATCCCTTAGGTCCCTCAAACTAAGAAATGTAAGAAAGAGATATTAGTTAGGGTTTTGTGGTTCGTAAAGGGGCAAGAGTGGGTCGAGAATCACTGTCCTCCTAAAAGCATAACTACCCTCAGAATTTTCCTTCAAAAGTTCCTTAAGCACCGGCATTTGGCTTATTGTTTTGAGAACAATGGTACTATTTTGACCAAAACCTTGCAACAATGTAAAATGCTTTACTTCTTGGAGAAGATTTAAGAAGAGACTGGCCAAAAGCAAAAAGAAAAAGCCCTAAATGATGCAATCAGAGATCAAGAGGTAAAGGAACAAATTATTGAAAAATATGAATAAACCAATCAAGAAGATGCAGAAGAAGTACTTTCAGACCCGATTGAAAATCAAGAACCTATTGATGAAATTGATGAAGACCATGTCTATGAAAGAGATCCTATTGAAGATGATACTCTTCCCTATGAGCATGAAAAGGTAAGCTCCTTGCAATGCTTTTAAGCTCAATGACACATCTGTTGAAAACTTGGAAAAAGGAAGATCCATTTGGAAAGCCCTTGGATATTGAGAATAGAATCAATGATTTTCCTGCATGTGGGAAAAGATAAACGGGATATGAGTTGTTACTATAGAATGTAGAATCCTTCTATAGTAGAAGTATAATCATTGCCCTTCAGAGAGCCATCCTTCATAAGGGCATATTGGGTAGATCCTTCTGACCTTTTCCAGCCATACATATCTGGTGGTGATCAGAATTCTGGACAACATGAGGAGGACATGATCGTATTTGTTTCAGCCATATTTATCTCCTTCTCATGTCGATCTTCAGCCTTCTTAATACTCAAATTCAGATTATTGTCCATGTGACGAGTTAACTTTGGTGTACCCTTTTGAATCTGATATTAGTGAAAGACAGCAAGTATTTCAAAATAGGGTCCTTCAGCCATATTTTGCTTCATGACATCCTCAACAGGACACAAATGAGAGTTGTCTGTTTGTTGTTGAAATAACCATGAGACAGATCACATGATTGTTTTCAATTCATACTTTGCTGCACAGATTTCAAGTTGAAAGGAAAAATGCAACAAATCCTAAAATTTGAGCAATTTTTTTCTTCGAGCTCCATGTCCATCCTTCCCTTTTCATCCTTTCCTTGGTTGAGAAATTTTAAAACTCTTCCCAGGTTCCTGATGATCCATTCTCAACCTTGTGGTGATGATACCAAGGGAAGTCAAACAGATCATATTGATCACCTTTCTAAGATGCCAGGGCTGCATCGTGAGTACCTTGCATGTAGCAAGGATTAGCCATTATTGTTTTATTTTATGTTGGAAATGTAACTAGTTTCAGTCTTCACAATTGTTATTGTACTCATTTCAATATGTATTTCTTAAGTAACAAACAAAAGAAGAAAGAAAAATTATTATTGTAAGGCATGGGTTGCATGCTCCTTATTCATGGTCTTCTAGCTAAAAGCATGTTCTTCATGCTTCCAGGGTTTATTAGGTCATAGGATATATTGTCACAAGTCAAGAGAATCAACATCATGTTTATAAGACCCATTCGGGCAAAATGTAACTTGAAAAAGAATTTATTTCTTAGTCTAGAAAGTCCTAGAAGCCTCCTAGTACAAGTCGGCACTGGCAAAGACAAATCAGCCTAGACCTCTTGCAGAGACTATATATAGAGACATCTTCGACCTCATTTGGCATCTCATCATCTCAAGTTTGATCTGCAATAAAAAAGACGAGAAAGAGGACCAAAGGGCAAAGAATCAAGGAGAGAACCCTAGTGAAGGAAAGAAGATGAATTTCTGGGCATTCTCTTTCACATGTGAGAGTTTCTCAAGCAACTGCAGGGGCCAAAATTTCTGAAGTAACTGCAGGTCCAAAATTTCGTTGCAAGGGAGCCGAAATTATGAGTTTGGTGCAATACTGGAAGGGTTGGTCTCTGGTTGACTTGGTTTGACTTTGACCTAATTGGAAGGTCTCTTTGGAGGGGCTAACTTGGTGTTGGAGGACTTGATCTAGGGTTTTGGGTCTTTGTTGTCTCAAGCAGATTCTATAAGAAGAGGAGATTTATTGGGTTTTACGCTGGCTTGGAGCCTAATTTTTGTGTCCAGTGCCTTTACTGTTTTGATCTTGATATTTGCTTGATGAAAAGATTTAATAAACAAACATAAGAAGATAAATAAGATTCACAAGCAAATATTAAGGAACAAGGAAAATATGAATTAATAGTTGCCACATTGCATTTTCCAACATGGTATCAGAGCTAAGATGAACAAGAAGGCTGCTAGAAGGATCATCTTGTGGACACAAAGAAGGGTATGCTTAAAGAATTAGAGTTTCGACAAGCCTCAAGGAAGGCCAAAATTGGAATTTTGAGTTGCAGGAGACCGAGTTGCAGTATCAAGTTACTATATTTTGTTCTAACCTCGTTGACTTTGGAAGGATTTGTCTCACTCAAAGGAGGAACTTTTAAAAGAACTGGCTTGTATCAAAACTAAGGTTTTTGCAGTCATTGCAAAATCGAAGGTGCAGATCAAATGTTGCAGGATCAAAGCTGAGGAACGAAGGTGTAGTTGGTAGCTAGCAGATGCAGGATTGGATCTTGCTAATTGAACCAACCTGAAAGACATCCTTGAAAGTAACATCAAAGAATCTTGGTATCATTCATCAAGCTAAAGGTATCCTAGAAGGGCATATTTCTAGGACATCATTGAAGTCTCCTTGAAGGCCTTGAAAGCCTCAAGATAGTTGGAGACATCATCAAAGAAGGGACGATCCTATATTGACAATTAAGTATCATATTGTTGCTTTGTATATGAATCTAAAGGTCTTATGAGCTATGTCACAAGGTTCGTTGAACTTTAACCTTGAAGTTTGAATTTTCGCAAACCTTAAAAAAATTTTGAGGTTCGGCAAACCTCATTGAACCTCATAGTCGTTGACCAAGTCCATAAATCAAAACTCATAACTTCATGTCACAACTCAAACTTGTTATTTATCTTTGCAGTTCCATGTTCGTGATAGCATTTTTTATGTTTATTAATGTTGATTTCTTACTATTTTATCCTATAATTGATTTTAAATTAATATATATAATATATATAGAAAATGTATAAAGCCAAACCTAATAGTGAACCTCATTGGAACCTCATCAAAAAATTCGAACTCGAACCAAACCTAATCATTGCCGAACCCGAACTCGAACCATGTGACATTGCTTATGAGTTCTTTCTGCAAGGAAAGCAATAAGCTTATCGACTCAACAAATTTCCTAGAATGGAAGAAAAGGATTGATCTGGCACTTACAGTACATGAAGTGATGGAATATGTCCTCGGTAACATCACTGAACCTAGCAAAGACAAGACTCAAGTACTAGCAAAATAGAAGGGAAAGTAAGGGCAGAAAGGACCATTGTTGAATTCATTAAGGATCATCTAGTTCCCTTTGTTGCTGATTTGAAGACATCTAAAGCTATGTATGACAAGTTAGTAAATTTGTACTATATAAGTACATCAAGACAAAAGATGTCTTTGAGAAATAAATTATACAGAATGAAGAAGTCAAACAACGAGGACATGGCAAGGGCTTGACCAAACAATTTTCTATTCTGAAATGACCATATGTGTACTAAATGCTTTGCCACCTGAATGGAGTAGTTTTGCAACAACCATCTACTCTAAGAAAGATTTAACTCCTTTTGATGAGTTGTGGGCTCAACACATCTTAGAAGAGACTAGGATCAAGGCAAACGATGATATCAAGTCAAATGAATGGTCTTGAGCCTTCATTATGAGAACCAAGAAGCCGAAGAAATGAAAGTTTGGGAAGTCCATGAAGAAGCAAGATATATCCAAAGGTTCAATACTTTGGATGCAATGGATTTGGACACTTTAAGAGGGATTGTCCAAACAAGCAGAACAACAAAATAAACGAAAGAAGCGAAGCTCAAACAACTGAGGAAATGGGAGAACTTGAGAAGAAGCCAAAGAAAGAAGATGTCAAAGATCTTTAGTATTGTAGAAGGCATCCTACCTATCAAGTTCTTTAGGAAGAAGGTCGTTCCTTTACAATAGCATGCATAGTTGTTTTCTCTAAGAGAAGCTCGGTTTTGTAAATGCATAGCATCATAGCTAGAAGCATGTCATAGTAGCATATTTAGACTCTACTTGAGTTTATAGGAATCATCTAAGATTGGGACCATGTTGCATAATGTTCATCCATGCATTGTCTAACATTATGTTAGAGGTAGTCGTTTTGCTAAGGTGGATCATCATGATCCTATGAGAACCATCATTTTGGAAGGTCCTTGGAAGAAGCATTATGAAAAGGTTAGTATGTATTCTATGTAGCATGGAAACAATACTCTTGAAGAATGAAGGAATGTAGTTGGTCAAGTTACAAGCATAGTTTAGGGCACATAGCTAGATGATTGAATAAAAGCATAGCATTGCATATTAGAGTAACTCTTGCGAGGATTCATGCATACAGAATCTTGTCAAAAAACTTGGTCATTAAATATGCTCAGTGTGGTTATATGATACATAAAAGCGGAATTTGACCTACTCTAGAATGATTAAAGGATCAAGACTTTCTAGATTATATAGAATAGTGATCAACATCCAGTCTAGTCTCTGGAAGAAAATTGTAACTTGGTAATCAAGTTCGATCCTTGGGCACACTGATGCACGAAGGAAGGTTCATGTGGAGATGAACCATGAAGATGTTGATGTCTTGATGAGAAAGCCATCGCATGAGGTAAGTCTAATATTTTTGTTATTGGTTATCTAGTTAACATTTTGTTTTGCTCCATGGAAGATATTGCAAGAATACATGATGGCAGTTGAGGCAAGTTCAACTGTGTGGATTGAATATATGATTTTGGCAATCATGAAGTTAAGATGTTTTCATCTTGGAATTAAAAGGTAGTCATGTGAGAAGATAACCTGAAGGTCAAAGTTCGTACAACAACAAGGAGATCACTTTCATAAGGAAGTTATTATCAGCTTGAAGTTTGAAAAGGCTCAATATAATGCTTTCATTCATGATGACAAGATGAAAGTGATGTGCAAGATTGATGACCTGGATGTTGTCTCTAGATTGAACACAGAAGATGGCTCCATGATACCATGGAAGGAAGGAAGCTCAATACATTCAGATTCGAAGGAAAGTGGGAGCTATAGCTAATACTCTTATCAAAAACAAATTATAAAGCTTGTGGTGTTGATTTCCCAAATAGAAAGGAAGTCTAGAGTCTCCTATGGATTCGAGAGTGAGCAAAGGAGTCTTCTTTGAATAGGAGCAAGGATCCTTTCCCTAGTCAAGAGGGATTAGGAATATCCTCTCTCAATGAGAGGGAGTGATGATGGACATCACACGTGCATTCTCTTCTTCATGTGTCATGGACTTGACCAAGACTAACAGGCTAACAGCCATAAGTCTAAGTGAATGCCTTGGAGTGAGAATGGTGGAGGATTGGATAAGTGTTAATTTTAGGCAACAATGGTATGCTCTATGCTTTAGAGCAATTTTACTTCAATTTCTTTATTAGCCCCGTATCAATATTCAGATTAGCAATCACATCAACATGATAGCAAAATGTAGATAGAACATAAACATAAACAGTAGAAGACAAGCCAAAACAAGAGGACACAAGACGTGGCACCAGCCAGGGACAAACCCCAATGTGTGGAAACCCTTGATCAAATCTTCTTTTAGTCTTCAATTGTTCAGCAGAGAGATAGAGTACAATTTACAAATCTGATAATTTATAATAGCAACAAAAGAGCCCTAACCAGAAAAGTCAACGTTGTTCAACAAGGCATATTCGACCCTCAGCAAATCGGTCAACTTCGGCCTCCAAACAGCAAGATAAAACAACCCTCAAAACAGTCAAATTCAACCCAGTCAAAGTCTAGTCAAGCAACCTACCTGCAGCCAACCCTAGCTGCAGTCAACACTGGTCAATAGTCAACATTTAACCTCAATTTATGTGCCCAAAAATGCGTCCTACCGAAACAGAGATAGCCCTCACAAAAACGCAGTCAAAAGAAGTCAACGCTTGGTCAAACTATCCAAAATTTCGCTCTCCTGAAATTTCGACCTCCTGAAATTTCGCTCTCCTGAAATTTTGGACGTGTGGAGAGAGAGAGGCCCAGAAATCCGTACCCAATCAATGAGGAGAGAGAAAGAGAAGTGTGAAGATTAGTGTGTCCAAATGAGGCTAAGTCACCTTCTATTTATATGCAACATTGAGGATTAATAAATGTGACTGTTGGGCTTTTGAGCCTACATCAATTTGCTTACCGAACTTGATAATTTGACCATAATCAAAATAAATTCATAACTTCATTTGTACATGTCAGAATCGGATGATATTTAGATCAATCCTACACCTCTCGGAGAGAGGAATCCAAGAAAAATATCAGTTGTCATAAATAAGATGACCCATGTGGAGTTTGGCCCTAGTTGCCAATTTTAATACTCCCTCTCAACTAGGGAGAACTCCATCTGCTAATCCATCTGCCAATCTGTAATATCTCTGCCATCAATGCACTGCTCAGCTCTACTCTGCTGACCTATGAAGAAGAAGAAGTGATCGAGAATGTATCATACCATTCTCTATCGACCCAAAGTCAGCCCCAATCAAAGAAGAGTGTGTCATACCACTCTTACTAACCCGAAGTTAGTTCCAATCAAAAGAGAGTGTCTCATACCACTCTTACTGACCCGAAGTTAGTTCCAATTGATCCCAGATCAATATCGGTCATCCTAGCATAGGGAGTACAGTAGTACACAATGCGTCCATTGGTAGTACTATTGTCCTTATCCTCATTTCCCTACTCATTGGCCAGATGAGAGGTACTTCCCATGAGTCCCATACTACATGGGTAGGATGTCTCAGCAGGAGAAGCATGAACCACTCATCCTGCCTACATGTCGCCAAGAGGTATCGCAGGGGAAGGCTGAACCACTCACCCTGTACACAGCAAACCACAAGGGGAAGGTTGAACCACTCACCCTATGGTGCCTCATCGCTCCAAGAAGTACCCCAAGCCCCCCAGAGCTCCAAGAGCTCAATGTCCATCTCATACAGGACCCTCATAAGAGGGTCTCCCCATGACTCCAAGTCATTATCAGAAGGCCAAGAACTTGACCTTCCCCAGGGGTTTTGTCAGAATATTGGCGACCTGCTCATCAATCCCAATGTGATGGAGCATTAGTGCTCCTCGTTGTACCATATCCCGAATAAAGTGGTACCTGATATCTATATTCTTAGAGCGATCATGAAACATGGGATTCTCTGGTAATCGAAGCCCACTCTGGTTGTCGCAGAAGATCACGGTGCTATCCAACACATGTCCAAACAACTCACTGAAGAGCTTCCTCAAATAGACAGCTTCACAGGAGGCCATACTAGCAGCTATGTATTCAGCCTCGACAGTGCTCAAGGCAACCAATTTCTACTTCCTACTCTTCCAGGATATTGAAACAGAACCCAAAGAAAAACAACATCCAGAAGTGCTCTTGCGATCCACCACACTGCCAGCCCAATCAATATCAAAATAACCATGCAGTCTTACATCTTCGGCAGTGTATCTCAGTCTATGAGTGATTGTGCCCCGAAGATATCTCAAAAGATTCTTGGCACCAATCCAATTTATATGATGAGGCTCAACCATATATTGGCTCAATGTGTTAACTGCAAAACATATGTCCGGACTGGATTTCACCAAGAACATCAACGCTCGTATGAGTTGACGATACTCAGTAGCATTTCCCAATTCAGGTCTAGCAGCACTACCACATAACTTCTGAAAGTTAAGTTCTATCGGAGTAGTCACAACCTTGTAGTCCCCCATCCCAGATCTTTCCAATATCTTCACAACATATTTTCCTTGAGAGAGGAAAATTTCACCTGGCTTTTGGCAGACCTCCAACCCTAGGAAATAGTGCATCGGTCCTAGGTCCTTCATCTCAAATTCAGAAGCCAATTCCCTCTTACGTGAATGAGAGGGTCTGCACTTCCATCAGCTCCATGCTTGATTTTGTAGAGCCACTTAGAGGTGACAACCGATTTATCCTGAAGTCTAGGGACCACATCCCAGACATCATTCTTCATAATTGACTCGTATTCTTCATTCATAGCATCCTTCGATACTTGATGGTTCACGGCTTCTTCGAATGATGAAGGCTCATTTTAATGATAGTACTCACGGCGATCAAATATCCTTGATACATGTTCGGCTTCTTGCCTTCACAGAAAATCCCCTTTGTTGCAATGTGTCTCTCGGCACCTTCGAGAGTCTCCCTAAGCCATGAGGGTCTCCTTTTGGATGAGGAGGATCAATAGGATCCATAGGTTCATCAACATCATGCATCGTTTCATCTTCTTTTGCACCCTGATTTCTAGTGTCAGCTTCTTTGTCCTTCCTTAGGATAGGAAGGTTGTTGATCTTCCTGAGGGCCATATCTTTGTCAAGGTGACATCATGACTTATCTCAACTTCCTTTTGACCAGCCACATAAATTCTATATACCTAAGAATTTGAACTATAGCCCACAAAGATTCCTTTCTTCCCAAATGCACCCAATTTGTTTCCTTTCTCCTTCGGCACATGAAAATATACGAGACTTCGAAAAATTCTAAAATGACAGACATCGAGTTCCTTACCAGTGAACATCTCTTCGGGTGCCTTGGAGACCAATGCTTGATGAGAACATCAATTTTGAACATACACGGCGGTATTTGCAACTTCAGACCATAGGAACTTCGGAAGGCCTTGATCATGAAGCATGGCACAGACTGCTTCTACAATAGAGTGATTCTTCCTTTCAGCCACACCATTTTGCTCAGGAGTGTATGGCGTTGTAGCCTCCCTCTTAATGCCAGCTTCTCTGCAATAATCTTGCAATTCATTGGATTCGTACTCGATCACATTATCAGTCCTCAATATCTTGAGGTTCTTCTCGGATTGGATTTCAATCGAGGTTTTGAAGTGTCGGAACCAGGTGAACACTTCATCCTTCTTCTTCAAGAAGTAGATCCAGGTCTTGCGAGAATAATCATCCGTAAAGGTGAGAAAATATAAGTATCCTCCCAAAGAGTTTATGGGCATCATACTAGATATGTCGGAGTGGATCAATTGCAATATATCTATGGTCTTGCTATTACTTTTGGGGAACAGTCCCCTTGTAAGTTTTCCTTCGGCACATTCCGAACATACACCTTCATGCTCTACTTTGAACTCGAGCATACATGTCACCATCTGTCTCACATTGGGTAGGGCCTTATAATGAACATGGGCAAACTTCTGGTGCCATAGTTCAAATTTTAGAGATGTGTCGCAAGACATGGCTCCCAATGGACTTCCTCCAACTTGATACGAAGTGTCAACCCAGAAACCAAGAATAAAAGCATCTTTAAAATTTCTTTTCCAAACACATACCTTTCCATCGATGAATGCCAACTTGAATCCTTTTTCCTCCATGGCTAAAATGGACACCAGGTGCTTCTTGAGATCAGATGCATATATTACTTCTTGCAAATGAATAGTGTTACCTTGATTCAATTAAAGGGTAACATTCCCTACTCCCTTCGCGAGATAGGTGGCATCGTCTCTAAGGATGATCTCCAAGTTTGTATCCTTTTTTATCAGATTAGAGAGGGCTTCCTTATATACGGTGAAGTGCTTTGAGGCATCACTATCAATCAGCGAATTTCCCAAAGTGTTCGGAGGAGAGGCAATGGAGAGGGTCAATATAAGATAGTACTCTTTTTGCTTATTGTTAACAACATTTGGTTCTTCATACCCGGAGTTCCTTGATTTCTTGGAGGGTCAACCATTTCCTTGATGTCTCGCATTCCTTTTCCCTTTGCCATTGTACCTGCCATTCCCTTTGATCGTTCTTGTTGAAGTTGCCCCTGGAATGATTGTGATCATCATCATGCGATGTGCCCCTTCTATTTGGACACTCCCTTGCATAGTGGCCAAACTTATTGCAAACAAAACACCTGCCTTCCCTTCCTCCCTTAGATCCAAGCTTTCTAAGGAAATGACCTTTAGACCCTACATTATTTCTCCTTTTGGCATAGCAGAGAATGCAGTGGATCATTATTTCCACCATTCTTGTTTCTTCTTAAATGTATCTCGACATCAATTCTTCAAACCCCGGAATTCGATCATTGTTGAGGACGGTGGTTCTAAATACATACCACTCAGGAGGGAGTCCTCCAAGTGTGGTGAGAGTAAGTTCCCTGTCATGAATGACTTCTCCAATCAAGAGTAGATCATTCTTGATTTCAGTAATCTTCAATAAATAGTATTGAATATCCTCGTCCTTGCCCTTCTTAATATCCTTCAACTTATTCTTGAGAAATAGAATTTGACTAGCATTACTAACCTTGAACATGTCGACCAACCTGTCGTAGATCTCCTTAGAGGTCTTCAATTCAGAGATGTAGGCCACCAAATGCTTGTCAATGGAATCCCTAATAATCTTCTTTATTTTGACTTCAGCCCTATTGTACTTGGTCTTCGCTGCAGTCGGTGCATTAAGGAGGTTCAGGGATTTTACCCTGCACATAGTCCACTCCCTTTTCTTCCAAGGTCAAACCAAGAGACATCTTCTCAGATTTATCATGGATCTTGTCTTCAGCCGGGAAGTAAGATGAGGAACCCATTGAACCTTTTGTTCTTGTCCAACTATCTTTGGTGATTGCTCTTTCACTCTTGCTTGGGCTTTGTCTTCACCTCACCTCTGATACCATGTTAATTTTAGACAACAATGGTATGTTCATGCTTTAGAGCAATTTTACTTCAATTTCTTTATTAGCCCAGTATCAATATTCAAATTAGCAATCACATCAACATGATAGTAAAATGCAGATAGAACATAAACATAAATAGTAGAAGACAAGCCAAGTCAAGAGGACACAAGATGTGGCACCATCCAGGGACAAACCCCAAATGGGGAAACCCTTGATCAAATCTTCTTTTAGTCTTCAATAGTTCAGTAGAAAGAGAAAGTACAATTTAGGCCTCAGAGACAGTGTTGGTTGAAATGTTGATGTTGGAAGAGATCTCATAAGAAGAGTCAGATTGGTAACCCATCTATCTAGCATCATATCAACCAACATTGTTTTCTCAATCTGCAGAGATCTCATAAGAAGAGTCACATTCATAACCCATCTGTCTAGCATCATATCAACCAGCATTGTCACATAGCAAGGCCTTGACTAACAGCTCTATCTCTCCACAATATCAAAGCACAATGCTAGTGAGTCCAATGATTCATAGACACCATCATCATTGTCTCTCAAGGTACATACTTAATTAATGATACAAATTTATTGATTTCAAACATAGATCTTCATCTATAGCTATTAGCATGCATAGTACATACAAAATTCAAATACATGTTAGTGGTACTGGTCACATAAATCATGATTCATAATTCATAACTGAAAGACAACTTACAACTACAAGATAGTAAGATAAACACACTGACAACTGTAGTTTTCTCATTAAGTCATCAAATCAAAATGTGTTACATAGGTAGTGCTGGTGCAATGCCAATGGCAAATAGAAATAGAAAATATAAAACAACTACAGGTATACAAGCCTCAAGGCATCAACCAGCATCAGAATCGGCATCAATGTCCTCATCATCATGGTCCCCACTGCTCTCCTCTGCATCCTCCTCCTCCCCTGTATCCATAGTCGCCTCTGCATCTGCTGGTGTGGAGGATGACCCCTCTAAGTCATCAAATCTAACAGGCTCTAGCATTGGATAATTGAGATCCATGTTGGTCAATGCCAACTCAACACTGGTGTCCAGACCCATATCATCAGGAACAGTGTTACTTGGGAGCAAGAGCGAAAACGGGAGCGGGAGCGACATTTTCAAAAGCTCCTGGTTTGGTGCTCTTGATTAAATACGAGTTCCATACCCTAATACATGACAACTCAATGGAAACATTGCAATCCCCCAATCCTAAAATCCTGAAAAACTGATAAGTTTGCTGGATTTTGAATGAAATCTAAAATTCTACTCTCTCCATATGAAATCCAATGAGGCCGGAACCACTCTCAAACATCCTGAGTCATTTCATGGTAATGTTAAAAATTTAAGTAAAAGGATGAAAATGAAGATTAAGGAGAATGTCACTTTTACTTTAAGAATTTAATATTACCATGAATAGCATATCAATACTAGGGCCTAGACTTGATCATTAATCTGCCAAAACGCTTGCCAAATGAAAATATGTGTGGTTGTAATGACCAAATGCGGCCTTTTCATACCCGCACAGGTCACTTTTGCAGCGTAACGAGTCCTGGAAAACAAGACACGATTTCCAAAATCGTGACACGCTGCCAAAATCGTGACACGCTGTGGGGATTCGAGGTGTCATGTTTTTTGGACACGAATTTCAAGAGAATCGTGTCGGACACAACAGATTCGGATTCATGGGCCCTATAGAATGAATCCAGTTACTTAGCTTATATCAGATGCCCTACGTCATCCTCAAAGACTATCAAATGCCAAATGGTTACCCAATCCTCCATTCTGTCTTCCCAAGTGAAGACAAGAATGATGTGCATATCTCTCCCTCTCAACTAGGGAGGATATATCAACCAAGCCAAGCTTGTCTCTCAAGTACACAAGCTTCTTCTAAGGAAGAGATTTCGTCAATATGTTAGCTACCTACTCATCAGTGGAGATATATTGTCACTACAACGCACCATTTTGTACTAGCTCCCGAATATAGTGATACCTAAATATTATTTTTATTTTAGTGTTTTGATCATTTAGGTTTGACCCAAATATTTTTTATTTAAGTTTGATCATTTCTTATTTTTATTTATTTTTAAGTTTTTAAAATTAATTGTTTTGATTATTTAAGTTTGACCCAAATATTATTTTTGTTTTATTATATTATTATATTGATTTTATTAATGTTTTAAATACTTTAGGTTTGACCTAAATATTATTTTTAATTTTAATTTTAGGTATTCATTTCATTAAAATTTTGCTTTTGATTAATTATTTCTTTAATTCATATTAACAATTATTTTTTTATATTAAAATAAATGCGTACAAAATTCGGATGATGTGATTTTTACCGAAAGTTTTTTTACTTTTCATAAATCAGAAAAGGATTGAATTGCAAAAAGCAAAAAACTAGATGACGTGATTTTTACCGAAAGTTTTTTTACTTTTCATAAATCAGAAAAGGATTGAATTGCAAAAAGCAAAAAACTATTTTTAGTCTCTGGACCTTAAAATATCATTTCATTATAATATCTTTATTAAAGTATGGGGGTTTACACAATGCATTATATTAGATATCATTTTGGAATTCAACTGTGTTAAGTAGATATCATTTTGGAATTCAACTGTGTTAAGTAAGTCAGTGCATTATATTAGATATCATTTTGGGATTCAACTGTGTTAAGTAAGTCATTCACGTATGACCATTTCCATGAGAGGATTCAACTGTGCTAAGCAAGTCATTCACGTATGACCATTTCCATGATAGGTAGTCGTAACTGACTGATTTCTCATGATTTTTGAATAGTTCACTCAGCACTCATTTAGCACTCATTGCATCGGGTGATGCATTATATTAGATATTATTTTGGGATTCAACTTGTTAAGTAAGTCATTCACTTATGACCATTTCCATGAGAGGATTCAACTGGGTTAAGTAAGTCATTCACGTATGACCATTTCCATGAGAGGTAGTCGTAACTGACTAATTTCTCATGATTTTTGAATAGTTCATTGTCATGAGAGGTAGTCGTCACTGACTAATTTCTCATGATTTTTGAATAATTCTGATTTCTCATGATTTTTGAATAGTTCACTTAGCACTCATTGCATCAGGTGATGCATTATATTAGATATCATTTTGGGATTCAACTGTGTTAAGTAAGTCATTCACTTATGACCACTTCCATGAGAGGATTCAACTAGGTTAAGTAAGTCATTCACATATGACCATTTCCATGAGAGGTAGTCCTAATTGACTAATTTCTCATATTTTTGAATAGTTTAGCTTGCACCCAGTAACCAGGACTACCCGGGAGGTCACCCATCCCAGATCACCTTTGGCTCAAGCACGCCTAACTGTGGATTTTTCCCAACAATCAAGCCCACTTAGCTTGCTACCCCATTTGCAAAACCTTAGCAAGTATTGTGCCTCATGAACCATTCAAGTAGAGATCCCTTCACTCTTTTTTGAATTTAAGTATGGGGGTTTACGCACTGCATTATATTAGATATCATTTTGGGATTCAACTGCTTTAATTAAGTCATTCAGGTATGACCATTTCCATGAGAGGTAGTCGTAAGTGACTAATTTCTCATGATTTTGGAATAGTTCACTTAGCACTAAGTGAACTATTCAAAAATCATGAGAAATTAGTCAATTACGATTACCTCTCATGGAAATGGTCATACGTGAATGACTTACTTGATGCAGTTGAATCCCAAAATGATATCTAATATCTTTATTGTCATTAATTTGGTTTCTCTTACAACATACTCCAAAATAATTTTTTTGTTTATATATATCTAGATTATGAATCAATAAAATAATTAAAAAATATATATAAAACATATAAATATTTTCAATTAGATTCCAGTTTAATTTCATAATGAGAAAGATTTAAAAAAAAAATTGTGTTAATGCTATGTTCAATGAGTTTCTGAACTATCTCTTAAAACAATTTCCATTAATCTTTTTCTCATTATACAAAATTTATTTAAAAATTATTAGAAGATTTTATATTTAATAAAAAATGATTTTTCTAAAAAACATTAAAAATTAAAATCGTTAAAATATTAAAGTAATAAATATTATACCAAAAGACTTTGCTTGATAAATATTATAGTTAAGATGTGTAAATATATCAATTAAGAGTTTTATTACTTCAATAATCCAAACACAATGTTTAAGAAGTTTTATATGGTTAATTATTATTTTTGGCTTAGTCTAAAAATAGTTTTTTAGAGTATTTTTTTATAGTTTTGTCAAAATACAGTAGAGTTTTTTAGAAATCGTAAGTTAAGCTTTTTAATATGTAAAATTTGAGTGACTAAGGAGTTGTTTAGGGTGTTGAATCTATTTATGTATTCAAAAATTCATTTTAAACAAGAATAAGATCCAAGCACAGGAAGTTTTATATCATTAATTATTATTTTTGGCTTAGTCTAACTAATATATGAAATGGTCTTTTTCCAGTTTTTTTTATAAATATGCCAAAATATGGTACAACTTTTTAGAAATCATAAGTTTAAGTTTTTAAATTTATAAAGTTTGAGTGTCTAAGGAGTTGTGAATCTATTTATGTATTTATAAATTCATTTTAAACAGGAAGTCACAATCTCGCTCAAAATTATATAGCCAAATTTCAGTCAAAAAATCAATTTCTCTATCAATTAAACTCATCTAAAATTTGACATATAATATATTATTATTCATATAGTTTTATTATTTATATATAAGATAATATTCTTATTTATATTTTATCTTTAAATTACAATTTAGTTAAAAGTTTTCTTAAAAGACCATGTTATATTGGTTTTGGAATTTTTAAATAGGTTTATAAATGATTAGTTATATGTTTTTAAATAAATTATTTAGGTGGAAATCATTCTTGGAAATATTAGCCAGAAAAGCCTATCTTGATTTGTGCCTTAAACATAGGAGCCAGAACGAGCTTCTTCTTTGGCATGCTCGAGCTCCTAAGAAATAAGAGTCTATGACGAGTTATGAAGCAATTAACCAATGCGTTAAAATAAAAGGTTGAATTATCTATTAACCAATGTGTTAAAATAAAAGGTTGAATTATTTGTCTTCTCGTGTGAGTTGTATTGGGATGAAGAGTTTGAGTTAGTCACAATAGCAGTGAGCCTTTGTTAACTTGTAAACCATGAGTTCGAATTACCTAATATCGAACCCACTCATTTTAACCATTTGAAATGCCTTTAAAAGGAGGAACGAAGACACACAAGTTTAATCATTGTCTTGTGAGCACGAGTTACTAAGACAAGACAATAGAGATCACTATAAGAGTATCTCACAATCTTATTAAAGTACAAAGAAGATCTCCATTATATAGCAATGGAGTAGGCCCAGTGTCGGTTAAGGATAACTATGACAACTGGACAAATGCAAGTCCCTATGTGAGCTTACAACTCACCATACTTAGCTCATAGGGAAATGATGTTATGAAACCAACTCACAAAAAGATAGAAAAGATAGATCAATGCCTTAGAATTCAGCCTCTTCGAGAGGGCAACCTCCTTTACATTACACAA
>APFE030000751.1:201335-211950 GCA_000404065.3 Pinus taeda
AACCACAAAATGTAAAAGAAGCATGCAAAGATGAATGCTGGGTCAAAGCAATGGATGAAGAACTTGAGCAGATTGAAAAGAATAACACTTGGGAGTTGGTCCCTAGACCAAAAGATAAGAATGTCATAGGGAGAAAATGGATATTCAAAAACAAGTTGAATGAAAATCAGGAAGTTATTAGAAACAAGGCTAGACTTGTTTGTAGAGGGTATGCTCAACAAGAAGGAATAGACTTTGAAGAAACTTTTGCTCCCGTTGCTAGACTTGAGGCCATTCGAATGTTCCTTGCTCTCTCAAGCTTTCAGAAGTTCAAAGTATTTCAAATGGACGTGAAATCAGCTTTTCTGAATGGAAACTTAGAAGAAGTGTATATTGAGCAACCAGATGGATTCATCCTTGGAAATGATCCAAAACTGGTATACAGACTAAAGAAGGCTCTCTATGGTCTCAAACAAGCTCCAAGGGCTTGGTACTATCGTCTGGACAAATACCTTCATCAACAAGGTTTTCAAAAGGATCAGAAGATAGCAATCTTTATATAAAAATTGAAAATAACAAATTGCTAATACTTGTTGTGTATGTAGATGATATCATCTTTGGCAGCAATGAAGAAGCTATGAGTCAAAACTTTGCCTTGGTGATGCAGAAGGAATTCGAAATGTGTTTGCTTGGAGAACTGACATATTTTCTTGGTTTACAAATCCAAAAAAATAAAGGCGGTATCTTTTTATCTCAAACGAAGTATCTCAAGCAGATCTTGAAGAAGTATGGCATGGAAGATTTGAAACCAGTATGCACTCCTATGGTCACAGGATGCATCCTCAGTGCAAATGATGAATCAGCAACAGTGCATCAACCAACCTATAGGTCCATGATTAGAAGTTTTCTCTATTTAAAAGGTACTCGACCAGACATCATGCATGCAGTAGGAATGGTTCGAAGATTTCAGGAAAATCCTAAGGAAACTCATCTTCAGGCAGTAAAGAGAATTTTCAAGTATCTTCAAGGAACTCAAAACTATGGCCTATGGTATCCTAGAGATGCGGATCTCATTCTTCATGCTTATACGGATGCAGATTAGGCTAGAAGCGTGGATGACAGAAAAAGAACTAGTGGTGGCACATTCTTTATGGGTTCCAGATTAGTATCTTGGTTCAGCAAGAAACCGAGTTCTATTGCATTATCTACAGCTGAAGCAGAATATGTGGCTGCTGCATCCTGTTTCACTCAACTCCTTTGGATGATGCAAACCTTGCAGTATTTTCAAATCACTTGTACACCACCTATCTCCATCTTATGTGATAATACAAGAGCAATCAACATTTCAAAGAACCCAGTCATGCATTCAAAGACCAAGCACATATCGATCAAGTATCATTTTCTCCGGGAACAAGTGTTGGAACAAAAGGTCAAATTGGAATATGATCCCTCCAAGGAACAAGTTGCTGATATTTTCACCAAACCACTACCCAGGAGACATTTGAATACCTCAGACAGAAGCTGGGGGTAGTTGATGCATCATCTTGCTGTTGAAACCTGTCTGTTTCAGAGAAATATGGTTGTACGCGAGTTGCATGAGGAGGATCCGCGCACATATGCCGGTTTATGCAGATACAGTCGCGTATATGATGGTTTGAAGGAAATCAGTGGGGACAGACTCTGGTTGAAGAGAGTCTGATATGGGTCTGACAGAGACCATCTGGCACAGGTTCAGGGGGAGCAGATAAACTTCTGATAATGCATTGTTGGCATTACATTAGAAGCTTTTGGTTCGAGTACACAAGCTATTTTGGGTTCAGGTGGATCAGCTGCAGAAAGAGAACAGAAGGAAAACATGGTTGTTGATCTGTAGAGTGATTGACAGATGCTAGTGATATCAGTTATTAGTGACTTTCATAAGTCTTGCTATTTCGTCTCTATGTCATGTATATCGTTTATTGTCAAGGTCATGTAACGGCCTATTTTGGTTTCCCCACTATACCTGGGATGAATGACGTAGTGTACTTGGTTGTCTTATGTAAATTTCTGGTGTATCCCCACTTGGTTGGGTGATGGATGAATGTATAGAGTCTGTTGGTGATAGGAAGGTCTTTTATGAGGTATAAGTCATGGTTCTTCTTGAAGAACATCTTTTTGCAGATCTTGCCTACAAGTCAGGGGGAGCTTGGTCAACACAGCAGAGCAGAGATTTCAGCATGTACTCAGGGGGAGCACAACCCTTTGCCCTTGATGACAAAGGGGGAGAATGACTTTGAAGATCTTGGGGTTGCCATCAAGTCCAAAGGGGGAGATTGTTGGCATTATGGCACAGGTTTGGCGGTATGGCATAGGTGTTATCCTTGATGGCAACTCACTCTGGTGACAGATCACAGTTCAGGCACTCAGAAAGAAGAAAAAGATATATACGCAGGTTCACTTTGACGAAGCAACGTATACATGCAGGTTGGATGTTCCCAAGGCGCGTATGCGTATACACGCACTTTCATGCAAGGAAAAGCTCGTACATGTGGGAGAACTTATTTTTGGTACGTGGTATTTAGTCCTTGGTATTTGAACCTATGGTTTTGGGCCATGGTATCTCGTCATAAGTATTGGCAACTAGGGCCAAACTCCATGTGGGTCAGCTTATTTATGGCAGCTAATATTTTTATTGGATCCCTCTCGTCGAGATGTGTAGGATTGATCCAAAGATCATCCAATTTCGATAAGTATTTATGGAGATATGAATTTATTTTGATTATGTAATTATTATCAAGCCGACCAGCTCTTACGTAGGCTCAGGAAGCACAAACGTCATGTCTATTCATCACCCTCGTTTTAGTATAAATTGGTGAGGACTTGAAGTCATTTCATACATGTATTCTTGAGGTGATCTCCTCTCCACGTCTTGGGTTTTTGGAGGAGGAGAGAACCAAAAGAATACGCTGGCCTAAAAGGAGCCCCAGCTGCAAGATGATGCCCTTATCCTACGCTGGTCATGAAGACATATCTACGCTGGTCATGGAGACAAGTCATATGCTAATATATATAGGTTATGGAGACAACCATTACACAAGACAATTAACATATTTGCTCCGTTGTCATATGGAAGAGCCGCAGTACAATCTTAACGCTATTCCGCAAGCATTTATACGCTGTCATGACTATATCTAACACAGTCTATATGCAGTCCAATTGCAGTGATGTAAATGCCCTAAACGTTGTGAAGGAGAAGGCATGATACATAGTCACAAATTACAGTCACGTAAATGCCCTAAACGTTGTGAAGGAGGGAGACCTTGAGCAGTTAATAAATGAAGGCATCTACGCAGTGTATACACTGTCATGAAGACAATATACGCACCGTTACAGAAACCCTACACGCTGTTCAACGCTAGTTATACACGTTGTTCATGTTATATATATACATGTTGTTCATATATACATACACTGTTCATGTTATATATATTTACACGCTATCCGACGCTAGTTATACACGTTGTTCATACATATGATGTTCATACATACTCATACGCAATCATAACTACAGTCAAGGTATGGAGCCATTGTAAATTCCTGTAGCCGTAGTCATGTAATGAACCAAGCCGTAGTCATATATGAAGCTCCGCATACCTGTGTATGTAATTTAGTTATTCTACATGATATGATAAACCCTAGGCATACTTGTAGCAGTCTTGACGTATGATCACAACTGCTTGGTTTCGGTTGGATGAAGAAGATCTCAGTGACATACAGCTGCGACGTGAAGTATTAAATATGCACTCACAATGACAAGGATCTTAAGAAATGATGATTACAGTCTCAACATAATGAGAATGATAAGAATGATCAGTCTTAGATCATGATGGGCATGGGCAGCGAAATGATGATAAGAGCAGATGAGAGCAGCACAGTCATAGGGCAGCATGATCTCAATAAAGGTGCAACAATGGTGCAACTGTGATGAATGATCATGGGCAGCATGATGCAGATCATGGACAGCGTGATGTATGGGCAATGTGATGTATGAGATCATGAGCAGCATGATGGTGCTACACGGTAAGGTGTAGCAAATGGACGAGATGCAGCACGATGATAGGTGAAGGAGTCATCTTGAGAATCAGTTGAAGCAGAATGTCTTCAACTGATCTCATCGTTATACGAAATGCTCTATGCTAGATCTAGATAAGTCAAAGTGTTGACTTCTGTTGTAAATGTACTCTCTCTCTCTCTTTCTCTGCTGAACTTTGAAGATAAAAGAAGATTTGATCAAAAGGTTTCCCCACACATTATGGGGTTTGTCCCTGGCTCATGCCATATCTTGTGTCCTCTTGTCTTGGCTTGTCTTCTGCGTTTTATATTTATGTTCTATCTGCAGTTTATCTTAATGTTGATGTGATTGCTAACTGTGAAAAATTAAATAAATTGCTCTAGCATAGAACATACCTAAAATTAACATTTATGCTTCCTATTGTAGCATCTGCCCACTAAGAAACCCTTTCTTCTAGCTGCCACAGTCATCCAACATGTGTCCAATCTAAACACTACATCCCTAGTATCAAACTCATCATTAATACATACCTTTCTTCACTTTTAGACTAATGTGCCTATTGTCACCTGGGTTGCCTGGTAGGGGCTTCCTAACAATCCTTGTTAGGCTCTTCCAAACAACTCCTAAGGCCTCCTACAATTGCTTATCAATCTTTCCAAGTATGGTCACTACAATGACCCAACACAAGGCACAATGTGATTCTCAATTTTATTACATTGTTGTCATATCAGTCACTGGTTAGTGCATCATGGGCACACTACAACAACCCTAACCAAGCACCCAACAGCCCTTATTTTCTGCGGCCCTGCCAAGGAAGAATTTGCCTCATGCATGCTGTTGTACTGGGCAAAAGTCTGCCCCAAAGTCTCTCCACACTACGCTTGTTCTGAGGTATGCTTGTTCTGAGGTGGTTAGGCCTACAGCCTACCACAGTTCAACTGTCACCTACAGCCATCCCCAAAACAAAGAATCCTTGCCTCAGTTGTTGCCCAACATACCCTCCTTTCACCTGTGGTTATTCCTTTGCCATACTCGGCTTTCCTGTGATACGTGACAGCCCTCCACGTAGTCAAAGAAGCACCCAAACCAACCCTAAATCCTCACGTTTTGTCCTCTTCTCCTATGGCAAAACAGAGGTATCTTCCCCGAGTTGTTGTCCCTCCTCCTTAATGTTGCCTTGATGTTGCACTTTTTGAATGCCCTTTAAGGCTCTACATCACCCTCTATTTATTCTAAAGAAAGGGGCTCCAAAACGTTATGATCTAGGGGCTTCCACAACTTGTCACATGCTTAAAACTCCTTAGGCTGACCTTGTCATACAAGTGCAAACCCATCATTAACCTTCAAAAATTCATTTCTACTCAATGAAAACACAAAATCGGATGATTTTCATTGCGTTAGAATCGTCTCACTGAGAGCTATCATCCTCATCCATCACACGTTGAAAACTCGTCACAGTTTTGGCCCAAACATCTATGGGTGCAAAACCTCGAGCTTGGGCTCTAGGCCCACAAGCCTACTTGTGGCACTTTGATCTCCAACCCTCAAACACTAGGGCTTGGAGTACCTCCCAAGCTACACAAAAATCAACAATGGTGCCCCCAAGCTAGCATTTCACCTTGATGGACATTGCCCTATTTTTTATATGATTTGATGATGATGATGATTTGTGACCCCTCTAGAAGGAATGGTACACTACTATGCATGATGGCATCATACCCTAGCTCCATGTTATCCCCTTATTCAGGGAGTCTTCACTTGGACACCTTTTGATGAGAAGATGTGGCTTTTGGAGCGAGGAGCACCTTCTTGAGTCATCCATGGCATATTGTGATGAAAAACGCACCTTTTACAAGATACCATCATCTTTACAGGCCATTTAGCTCACACGTGTGGGTTAAAAGAGGCTTGTCTTTTATGTTTTATCATTGAGTTAACTATCTTTGGGATTAGCTTCTGACCTATCCAACTTGTAATCACATTTCTATTATTTTGAGGGCTTTTAGTCTAAATTAACATAAAATCAACTTGGTTGCCCTCATATAAATAGAGGAGAATCATTTACCTTAGGATCATTGTTACACTTACATTTGCGGGAGTGCATGCTAGCTCGTCTTTTCTCTTGGTCACTATGAAGCCTTAAATGAGCAAATTGTCTTGGGGAGGATATTGTGATTAGATGTTTCTTCCTCTTGGACAATGAGTGGAGATTCTATGGTGATTTTGTGCAAATTTATTGTAACTATCTTTTTCCATCTTGTATCTATTGTAGAATTAGGGTTTCAATAAAAAATTCACCGAAGTGTTGTTGAATCTTTTATGGGTCTAACATCTCCTTGACAAGATTATCAAGTCTATTGAGGAAACCTAATTGTAGCTTCCTCTCATAGTGTCTCCAATCTAATTAAAAGACATAAGCATTTGAGGAGATGAGAAACCTAATTGTAGCATTCTCTCCCTTCCTTGAATTGCTTACATCAGTCCTCTTCAATAGATTTTAGACTTACACTCTAGTAGCCCTTCATTAAGCAAGGCTTTAATCCACCCTTGTGTCAATCCCATTAAACTAAAACTCTAAATTTCTTTTTGATGTTTTTGAGGGTAAATTAAATGTAGGTTAACACGAAATCTACATTTTTCAACATTATCTACATTGGACCTTGTTGCCACAAAATCTAGCAAGCCTTGTGGAGGGGTACCCTACAAGGCAAACACTGGACCAAGTAACAACAAGGTGGTAACCCACTCTCACCACAGCGACTACCCCTTGCTCTTTATGAATTTTCACCAATGGTGGCAGTCCTGATAAGTAGATCACCTAATAGATATTCAATGTTTAAAGGTTTAAGGCGACAAAATAGCCCACTTAGGGATGGATCAGCTTAAGGACGAGGTTTAAACTATGATAAAAGGCAATTTGCATCCCAAGTAGAGGCTAAATTGAGGCAATGCAAGACCTAGGGTTTTGATTGATACATTGTGAGTTAGGATGACCTAGGGTCGAAATGCTAAGAAGGCATATGAAACCTTCAACAAACCCTCAAGTTGAAGATATAACAAAACTAGGGTTTTATCCTAGGGCAAACAACTAGGGCAAGAGAAATTATGGATGAAAATAGGAAATATGGCCACCAAGGGGAATGATTTTGAGGCAAACACCACAACCCTTGATGTTGAGGACTTCCAGGACCAAAATTTCCTCTTCCTATCCAATTCGCTCTAAGCCCTAGTTGGTCACTTGGCTTTAAGAGGGTCGAATTAGAGAAAGAGAGAGAAAATTCAAATTTACGGATAAAATATTGTTTGATCACCAACTCGACAAGGCCAATGCCTAGTCCTTGGGTGGATGGAGTCTAAGGATGCTTGAGATAAGCTATAACTTGTAAAAGAGAAAGGATGTTTGATGCCCTAGTGAAACCCTAACTATTCCCTTTATGAGGGATCAAGGTCACTTGGAAGACTTATAATCAAGATACAACAAGGGGATTGCCATTCGCATATCACACAAGTAATGCATACAATGATGGAATCCAGATTCTATGCAATTGATTTTCAATCAATTAGGATATAATAGAAAAGCCCTAAATCATTAATTTATTCCATACACTAGGCATAAAATCAATAAACAAGCTCATTTACAAGACAATATACATGAACAATCCTTTATTGATCCAAGGCAACTTCTCCAAAGTTAATCAAATAGCTCCAATGAACAATAACAATCTAATAGATCACATATTCACCAAGAAAATGAGGTTGAAATCTCACTGAGGGCCAAATAGTCCAAGAGATGATGATGAGAATGAAATAGTCCTCTCCTTTATTTATATGAGGATGAGTTCCAAATTAGCCTAAAGCCCCTAAATGACAAGTAAAATCACAATGCATTGAGTTACAAGACAACCCACTAGTTCTCAACATAAATGCTAAAGAAAACCCATGTGTGAGTCCTGAGGCCTTCTAAGTTGATGTCATCCATGTAAGAAGCTCCAAATGCCACGAGTTGGTGCTCTAGAGAGCCAACTGTGATGTAGAAGCACCTAAAAATCATCCTTTGAGGGTTGGCCCTCAAATCTCAAACATTTGTCAATGACTCTTTGTGGCCCCCAAAACGCAGTTGGGGCACCACAAAGCGGTCTCTTTAGTCTCCAATTGTTCATAATGTCCATCTTTGCTCCAATGTTGAGCGCTTTCCAGGTGGTACTTGCCCTCCCAACTCTCTGAAGGTGAGACCATCCTCATCTAGGCCCTGAATCAGTTGCCATCCCTCATAAGGTGCTAAGGCTGACCTAGGTGCATGTTGGGTCTAGGGGTATCATCCTAAAGAATCACCAAATGTAGTGCAAAGTGGCAGAACATCCTCGGTGCAAGACGTGCTCAGGGGTAGGTATGATTTGTTGTTGTTGCTCAAAGACCCAAGGCTCTCAACACTTCACCTATGTGTGCCAATATACTTCTTTGGGGCCTATGTACCTATGGGAAGGTGTGAAGGTCATGGGCTACTAAACCACCTAACAATCACAATATAAAGTATAGTGAAAGAAACCAATCATCAGGGACAATAATCAAAATTGCATCTAAGTGAACAAAGTTTGATTGTAATGGGCTATTCAAATAAGGATTCCCTTCCAAGTCCATGGCCTTGAGCTCGCAATGGTGTTTCATCCCTAGGTAGGAATGGCTAAAGGACAACACTACTGGGTGTTTCCAGCCCTCAAGGGGAAGTAACATTTCTCAGTCCACCCTTCAATTGATAAGTGTTAGTGAATAATAATTATGCTATGGAGGGGAGAAGACTTCATGGCCAAGTGCCATGGTCAAAGGGACAAGCATGATGGGGATCCACATCTTGAGTGTATATAGATGTGAGGAGGGAGAAATTGTGGATGCATGAGCTACAAACTCACATATTTCTTCACCAGTTTGCAAAGTTGGCCCCTTATGCCACAAAAAGCACAAAGCCAACATTGAGAAAGAAGAGATGCTTTTAGGTTCACACAATTCAATACAATCAGTATCTGGAGCAATGGATAGGACAAACAATTCCATTTGGTCACAACGTTGAGTTATACTTTGCCTTGAAGCATACCTCATGAACCACAATGTGATTGGTTGTAGAATGTGGATCCCCATCGACCATTGACATATTCTTCATGCATTCTGAGGTGGGAAATTGTAGGGTCCCTATCATCTCTAGGGCGGGAATATATATGGTCAACATGTTGTCGGGCTCTATAAATTAATGACATGGGAGTCACCAAGGTGAAAGAAATTGCCTTAACAAATGCTTGCTTCACCCCACAAGCATTGACCTTGAAGTTCAATAAAGAACTATGGCTTTGTTCTTCCAATGGAATTGCCAAAATGATATACAAATGATGTTCTATAGAAACAGGACACACATCTCGGTCCCCGGCAACGATGCCAAAAATGTTGCCACACAATCTAGCAGGGGTCCTCGGAGAGGTACCTAAAGGACAATTACTAGACCAAATGACAAAAATGGGGCAAAGACCCATTGTCACCTCACCCAGTGTCCCCTGCTCTTTACGGACTTTCACCGATTGGAGGAGTCCCGGTATGAGGGAAATCGCTATTAATGATAGAATCAATGACTAGGTATGATGTGATTTCTAAGGTCCATTGAAAGGAGAGACACAAATAAAGGCTCAATGCTTCAAAAGAAGCAAAAAGGCTCTCCAAGAAAGACCTATGAGGAGACCTAGACCTAGGGCTTATGATATCCAATGATGACAAGGAAGCCTAAGGTCAAGGCTCCAAAGATGATTAGGACTTCTCAAGAAGCTTTGTATCATGCTTATATGCTTCTAAATACACTCTAGCTATCCTTGAGAAACTTGAATGGGACCACACAAGACCTAGAGTTTATGTGTAATCATGGAAGAAAACTCTCCAAAGTGCTCTCTAGGTCAAGGTGGGATGAAAGAAAGGGCTTAAATGATTTATTCCATCGAATACAATGTGCAAAAGCCCTCAAGGAGACCATTAACCAACGTTCAAGATGATTTCCAGAGATATGTCTAGGGTTTGACTTTTCTCCCAATCCGATCGTGGGAATGGGCACAAATTTGGAAGATTACTACGGAAACAACAGCACAACAGCCTATCCAAACAGTTTCCAAAAGTCACCCTTCCAAAGCAACTCGCATCAAGCCCTAGCTAGTTGTTTAGGGTTAGGGCCAAAATTTAGAAAGAGGAAAAGAGGAAAATGAAAAGGAGAGTGATCACCAAGATTTCTTAGATCAATGCCTTGTCCTTGGGCTATGGAGTCTATGTGATTCGAAATCTGGCCTAAATCGTCTTCTAGGAGGCTAGAAAATGATGCCCTGGCAAGCACTCTCTAGCATTTACCCAACCACGATTTATGGACTTTCATGGAAAGAAAACAAGTTCTACTCCACTAGGAACATTCATCTACTTGTTATCAATGAGTAACATGCACAAATTTGCAATCTAATAATTTTTTACAATGGTATTCAATAATTAGCTATGTTGCCAGGAAACGTGGGTTCGGGGACGGGTACGGGGACGGGGATGGGGACGTCATTTTCTGAAACAGGGTGC